>JADDOH010015044.1:0-55369 GCA_016648135.1 Agrypnia vestita
TCTTCTTCCCGAACCTCGGTTATCGACGTCGCGTGCACGAAGTCCGATTCGGACGCTTGTTCTCCCGACGAATAGTCTTCCGACTCGATATTGTCGTTATTTTCATTGTCTAACTCCGAATGATTTTCATCCTGCATCGGAAGATTGTTAGATCGCGATATGTCTCCGGTCTCTTCGTCTTCGTCTTCTCCGATCTTGGTGTCTTTTTCTTTTTCTTCGATCGGATCGTTCGCTTCCGCGTTATTCGGAGACGATTCGACAGGGGGCTCTCGGGACTTATCGTACGCTTCCTCCGAATAATCTACATCTTCGTCGACGGTGACTCTTAGATGCGCTTCCGCCAGCTCTTCGGTCATCTGCTGCAAGTGCAAGAGACCTTGCGCCGCCGTCATACTGTTCTGACCGGGAGAATCCAAGGATTGCTCTAATCGATGTATAATGTCCGAAACGGGAGCGTGGTCCATCATCATTTCTTCGTCGTCTTCGTCGTAGTCTCCTTCGATATGTTCTCGATTCTCGTTAACTATATGCGTAATTTTATCGAAGTCATTTCCGACGATGTTGTGATCTTCGCAGCCCTTCTCCACGAGGGAATCGAGAAGTTCGTTGGCGTTGATGGTTTCGTGGTCGTGGTTATCCAGGTCCACGGGCATGTAGTGACCTTCGGTGATGCTCTCGAAGAGATCTTTCGCGGCGACCATTCCGTTCTGGAAAACATTGTCGTCCTCGATCATTTTTCTTTCGGACCTCGACGATTTCCGAGCGAAGAATTCGTTCTCGCGCGTGGCATTCTCTACCGCGTCCGGAATGTCGAACGCCACGATGTCTCTGTCGCACTCGTCTTCCGACAGGAAGGGAAACTTAGCGAACTGCCGGTGCAGGGGGTCCGAGCCCGAAGGCTCCTCGGGGTCGGCGGAGGGTTCCTCGAGATCCGGAGAGATGGCTCGCTGCTGATTGAACTCGAGTTCGGCGACGGCGAGCAACTTGTCCAAGGGAGTGGGGTTGAAATCTCGCTCGGAGAGCGAAGGTTCCGGAGAGAGGGAGCGCTCTCGGCGTTCCGGACGCTGGGGGACGTGGATGGTGTGCGAGGGGATGCTTATCTCCAGGTCCGGCAGGTTCCACGCCGGAGAGTCGCGCTTGGAGCTCCCGAAGCTCACCCTCGACTCGCTCGCGGGCGAGCCCCCGCCGCTGTCGGGAGGGAGGGGATCGGCGGGCGGAGTCCGTCCGGGAAGGACTCGCCGGCGGCGCCTGGCCCGGGAGCGCCGCGGCGCCCGCGCGCGGCGGGCGGCGACCCTGGGGCGCGAGGCGGGGGGCGGGCGCGCGGCCGGCAGGCGGATCGCGTCGAAGGTCTCCGTGCGGGGGAGCGCGCGCCAGCCCAGCGGAGTCCTGGCGAGGCGCAGCCGGTTCCGGGGGTCGTAGTCCTCGCAGTGCACCTGCAGCACGGCCGTGTCTCTCTGGCGGACCCACAGGAACAGCGGGCGCAGGCGGGGCGCCCGGAGCGCCGGGGAGCCCGCGCCCCCGGCGCTGCGGCTGCGCCTGTCGCCCCCGGCCCCCTCGCCGCGGGGGCCGGGGGGGGCGCTGCCCGCCCTGGCGCCCGCCATGCGCCCCCTCAGCCCCGCATGCCCCCCGCCTGCCGCCCCCCGGAGCGGGGCCCGTATTCTTCTCTTCAGCGGGAGCCCCCGGCGCGCGCGACCATCCCGCGCGCACTCGGGCTGGCGGGCGCGCTCGCCGCTCGCGCTGGGGATCCCTCACCGCGCACTGTCACTGCACCGCACTGCCCACTGGCCACAGCACTCACTGACACCGCCGCACTCTCCGTATCGCGCACTGACAGCACTGGAGGCCGGACGCGAGGAGGCAGCACGAACGGTCCCGCGGCTCGCGGTGGAGCGACTGACGGTGCGCGCGCGCGGGCGCGGCTCCCCCCGCGGGAGAGGCGGGGCGGAGCTCCGCGGGGCGGGCCGATGCGCCGCGAGGGACACTCGTCCTTAAGGTTTTTGAACCTTCCTAAGATGGATACTCGTTTACCCAAAATTTATAAACTTTTCTATTTACGAATGTTTATGTTTATAGCGAAAATATTAGGCAACTTTACTTTTTGTAAACAATAACTTTTTATCGAAGTAAACATTTATTTATCTATGCGAGCAAAGGTACACAATGAGTACAGAATTATATACTTTTTCACTTTTTAAAATTATATTTATGTAATGTAATGAATTTAGTTATATGGTTGACGTTTTTAATGACAATCTAGTAAAAATAAAATGTACGCTTTAATAGACAATACTATTTCATTACTAACTTCAAGTGTTAATATAAAAATAATGTAATGATGTGTAATATATATTTTTTATATACATTATTGCTCTGTATTTTATATTTTTAATTTTTATACTCATATTTTATTGTTTACCTTTTACTGCTTGTACATGTACTTCATATTTATATATTTTATACTTTTCTGCTTACACTGATATTGTTTAATGTATATAGGTTTTTGTATTTTATGTAATATTTGTTAGGTAAAAGCTCCTAATGGGCGTAAATAAGTAAATAAATGAATAAATAAATAAATGTACACTATCGCGTTTAATATTATGAAATACATTACTATATTTAGATAGATATTAGATATTAGATATTAATTGACGTTACGTTCGTAGATTACATTTTATATTACTCGTTATATTTGTCAATTTAGAATTGAAAAATATATACGGTTATCAAAATTGTACATTTGTGATAGAGTTATGTGAGAAATATTAAATTCATTAATATTTGGTAGTATCAGAGACGATGAGACAGACTGGAAGTGAAGCTGTGGTCCGAGGGGCGAGAATCGCTCGCGCGTTCGGCGCTGAGGACCTTCTGGCTCTGCGGGGACCGCGGGGGGCCGCTCTGTACCTACTACGCGAGACAACTATTTCCTCCCTACACATAGTACATCAACACAATTCGCCGTGTTTATATACACACATAAGCTATAATGTCATTATTCAATTAAAGATCGGAAACATTTATGTACGTAACGATGTTTCTAATTTCTTCCGCGTTCTTTTATTGATTTACATATTTTTTGAAATATAAGCGAGAGAATCTTGTCTGCACGCAGCCTAGTTAAATCTAATTAATACGTTTCGAAAGAAATGTAATCTGGAAGAAATTCCGTTAGTTTATTGAATGTTAAACATTAATTCCCAATGCACAATACGAAGTAGGTGACTGCAAATCCCAGTAACATCTCTTTAAATACCTTGTGTAAAGAACTTGTGATGTTGATGGAGTGTCTGGTGTATACCTACATTGTGAGACAAATATGGCAGAGCGTATACAAGCCTGAAGAAACCTATATATTGTGTGTAGGTAGATAGGTACGTAATTCTGGTACCACTCAACCATTTCGTCTTAGCACTGCTCAACTGAGGGAATTTAATCATGATCACTAAATAGACTTTGGCCAGTCTCTCCTGCATCTCATTTCCTCTTCCTCTACCACTACCCTGACTCCAACCTCCTCACCCTTTTCCTCACATCCATGTTCCCGTGTTACTATCAAAACTTCTTTATTTACTCATTGCTTCTTATACTTTTTATACTCAGTCACTTACCATTAGTTCACTTTAATATTGCCGGTTTCTTACTATACATTAACTTAAAAATAGTCTCTTATCCAACATGGTGCTTAATTTGCTAAGCCTAAAACATATGTGAATCTTTGTAATTGGTTTATACAATGTACTGTGCTCTAACATTGTAATGATGCAAACTTTTAAGATACCTCAATAAAAATTAATAAAAAATTATATAAGATGGAGACCACCAGACCACACGGTGAAGGATGTCTATGGTGCTTCATCGATAGTCATCCAGAGGAAGATCAAAGAACACCTAGATGACTCAATGCTCCAAAATCCCACTTAGACACGGCCTGGATAAAAGCGATATCCAGAACCGAAGAAGATACAGCCTGAGAATGAGAAGAGCCGACCCCAACAGCCTACCTAGGTAATAACAATAATGATCGATAATTTTCAATAACGATAACAATAAATTTTCATTATCAAATATCGTTCAATATCGGTAATGAACGACAATGAATTTTTCGATTATCGATCTCTAACGATAGTGTGATCGATAATGAAAGATAATATAATTTGTTAAAACGATATTTTGCATTGGTCCTTCAGAGATTATCAGTGCAAGTTCCGCAGAATCAGAGGCAGATACAGAAACTAATTAAAGACTTATCTTGCTGTGAATGCATCAGTGCACCTTAAAACGTGATTGAAACAAGGTGCAGTTTTAATTTTTGTAATTTTTTAGCTTTAAAGATTTAAGGGATATTTTCATTATTTAATGTTCCGGTAATTATATCCTACGGAGATGCGAATACGGATTACGTTTCGCATCAATATCCTTACTATTTTTAAATTAATCTAAACGCTTGTGCTATGAAAATTGGACTACTTGCTGGTGTTTAGGAGTGGGGCCCGAACCACCAACCACCAGATCACTAGACAAGCATCATGACCACTACAACTACCACCAACTAGCTACTCTATAACTGGTCATTTCAGGTTTAAAGAATTGTAATAAAAATCAATTTTGATAGTAATTTGTTAATAAAATTGATTTTGTTATAACATACGAAATTTTTCGTTAATTTTCAGAGTAGTACAAAATTAGACAATATTTATAGATATGCAACGATAAAAAACGCAGTTATCGATTAATATCGTTCATTATAGATTGTACGAACGATACTATCGATCAAATGATAAATTTAATTTCTCGTTATCGACCGTTATCTACCCAATCGATAATCATTTTCTTATCGTTTCGGTCATTATCGATTCAAACATTTCGCACCTAGTTGGTACAGTTCACGGAAGAAGAAGAAGAAAATAAATAGAGGTCAGAGGGCCCGCTATCTTCATCTATTCTACATTTTACTACCAAAGTCCTATGCAGAAAAATAGGTACTATTTAACATAAAATTAAGAGCCTCTGATTTAACAAATACCTACAAAAGAGGCGTGCAATGAGAACAAGAAGCATGACTTTTATTTAAACATGTTCCTATTTAGAAAAAAAATCGAAGTTACATATTTATCTGGCAGAATATTATGCAAAATTAAAATATGAATAATGTGTCGATTATTGCGATAGGAATATTACGAGATATATCTCTTATTTCGGTTTTTTTTCAAAATATATGCTTAAGAAAAGTCAAGCTTCTTGTTCACACTGCACGCCCCTGACCTAAAATAGCCATGACATTTCAGTCTAAGATCGACTTTTAGTTCATGCTAAAAGTCGATTTTAGGGGTTGATTTTTGAAGTATACTATTGCTGCCTTTGCTTTTAATGGTGATTGGAAACACGATTTCGGAAGGGATAGAGTGCTATATTTCCCATAAAATGTGGAATTCAGTACATTCTAAATTATTAGGAATCCTCGATGAAAATAAAAAAAAATAATAAAAAAAATTGCATTCGAAGTATTTTGATTGTTTTTTGATATTGCTGCCTTTGCCTTTATACCCTTCACCCGATGTTTCGAAGGTTCACGGAGTCCGCTTCCTCGCGCCTGTCACCTCGCAGGGTGAGGGGCGGAAGAGGGTGGCGGGTGGCGCGAAAGTGGAGCATTGTCCCGGTGGGCGGTGTTGGTAAACAGCTCTCCCCCTCCCCCGACAGCCCGCCCTTGCAGCCGCTCTCGCTCCCTCGCGCCCCCCTCCCTCTCGCTCGCGCGCAGGATGGTTGACCTCTCGATTCCTTCCTTCTTCCGGTTTCCCTCTAGAGTCGGGAATACTCGTTCATTTTTAGAACCGAGTTGGTTCAACTCTCGCGCTTTGTTTTGGGAAGTTTGATTTACTTTGTAGGTTTTCCATGTCTGCACGCGGAGTGATGACGTTTGATGCGGTGTGATAAGCGAGGGGAATGTCCGGTGAGAGCGGGGAAGGCGTCGCTCACCGCGCCCGGGAAGAGGTGATGGCGCGGGACAGCGGTCCGCAACCCGCGGTCGCCAGTGCCACGTGTGCACTTCGAATACCCACGAGCAAAAGTATTCGGATCGTAGTAACTGAGAGGAAGACAGTGAATGCTTAAAATTTGCTAAATTGTATGTTGATTAGTGAGAAGGTATTTTTGGGAGTAATAATAATTAACGATACATTAAGCTTGAGTTGTATAAATGTCGCAGTCATCTGGTTAAATTAACCAGGTAATTGGACGCCTAGGCCGTTCATTAAACGCCGGCATCCAATTAAATGGCTGAAGGACAACTAGCCAAGTCACTGAGCGCAACGTTTAACCGGGTGGCTGAACGTCGTGTAGTCATGTAGTTAAATTGAATATTGATGAATTTGTGATGTTTGGTTAGATTAGGTTAAGTAAAATTTGAATCACTTGGCCGTCTTGGTCAGTCATCTTCAAAGGGCTGACTTTCAATACGCCAAGTTGTTAAACGTCGAATGATTCTAGTTCAATTAACTATCGGCCTAGGCATCCAATAACCTG
Source organism: Agrypnia vestita (assembly GCA_016648135.1). Classification (NCBI taxonomy): domain Eukaryota; kingdom Metazoa; phylum Arthropoda; class Insecta; order Trichoptera; family Phryganeidae; genus Agrypnia; species Agrypnia vestita. Next base: position 6,523 of record JADDOH010015044.1, read on the forward strand.
GCTAATTTAATTAGATGGCTGCAACATATACAATGTTAAAAAACCCAAGTCCTCTTGGGATGTGGCAGAATTGTGACTTACATAAAAATGCGGCAAATGTAAAATATATTGTGAAAGTAATAAAAATTAATATTAATGTTTATAATATGTTTTATATAAATATTAAATGTAGGTTTTTAACACAACACAACCTCTTTCAACGCATTCTATCTACTGCTTCAGGCTCACTTCATAAGTGATATTTTCACGTATTCTAGGCTCTAAAATTGAAAATCAAGAAGATTTCATGTGCTTGAATTTAATTTTGTGTTAGCTTTTATTTGTGAATAATTTTGGCTTCGGATTTATTATATATGTATTAGAAACGTTCGGCACTTTCATAGCCGACCCTAAACCCAGAAAAAATATAATTAATTAACCTGTCAAAATGATTATTTTAAATTTTATTTTCGAATTAAACCGCTAACTGCGTAAAGTCAAATTGAAATCATAATAATTTGGAAAACGGAATAATGTTTTCATTTTATTTAATAGCTAGCGGACCCGACAGACGCTGTCCTGCCCGAACCTGGAACCGAATCCTAGAACCCGACTGCAGCACCAACTACCAGGTTCAGTTGCGGATCTAAACCATCCAGGGACCCACTCGAACGCACACAAAAAAAACCCATTAAAATCGGCCCAGCCGTTTAGGAGTTCAGTGACATACACACGTACAGAAGAATCATATATGTAAAGATGAGATCAGATATTACACTAATTTCCATTTGGTAATGTTCGATTTAATTTTGAAGCGGGTGCAGTGTTGAATATATGACTTCTTCAAAAAGAGCAAAATAATAATTAGGAATATAATAATTAATAAAAAATGTACTTTGTTATCACCACTTATAAGTATGTACATTGAAAATATCAACATGTTTCATGGCCAATGGTCCCTTCGTCAGGTTGATATTTTCAATATACATATAAGTGAAAACAAAGAAATTTTTATTAAATATATTGAATATATGAAGTTATTAGAAATGTTTTTTGTTTGTAATATCATCGTTTATTTATTATACTCCTTTATACATTAGTGCGGATTAAATATAATATTAGTTATACAAGGTGTAACAGAGCTAGTCCACAATACTTTACAGGTGGATTCATGCCTTGATTGTGAGTCAAAAATGTTCAAGCAACCATTACCTAATATCAATAATTATGGAGTAATGCACTATCAAAGTTTGTATTTTTTTGATTACAATAATAAGGGTTTACAAATTTTACATACAAATTATACAGAATCACAGTTTGATAAATTAGAAATTTGGGAAATAAGAAAGAGTGTAAATAGTAAATTAATCAGGTCCTTTTTGCAAATAGTTATCTTTTAAATTTATTTTCATGTTAAGTTGATACTTTATATTATTCATTTTCCATATATAACTTTTTTAATATTCTGATTATCTATACTTCAATTTTAAAATTTTATTTTTGTTATCCTGACGAAGAAGCCATTGGCTTCGAAACATGATGAGTTTTTTTCAATAAAAAAGTGTTGTTTACAAAGTTATTTTATATAAATTATAATTATGTCACCACAAAATAATTTTGCTATATTTGAAGAAGAAATCACAACTTCAATTGAGTCTGTCTAGCAGGTACTTAATTTTTTTTTATTGTTTTTTGTTTTATGTGTTTCACCATTTACTTTTATAATAATATTTATCGATTGTTCATTTCTTTTTTAAATACGTTTTATTTTCATTTTTTTCTTGGTTTATTATTATAAAACTTGTTTTATGTTATGTATGTAATTTTTTTTTGTACATTATATTACTATGTAATATAACGTACAAGAATTTTCTATTGATATTGTCAATTTATTGTTGATAAATAAATAAATAAATAAATTTTAATACGCAATAATATTTTACGGAAAGCTTTCCAATCACTGGTTGGGAATCACTGGCTTAGTGCCGAATGCACTTGCAGATGTGCACCCTTTAGTGCAGAGATTGTATCAACGTTCAACATTCCAGCGTGCATTTATTATGCAAGATAATCATTTTATAAGGTTAATTCGTATAAATACTTAGTAAACACGTTGGAGTGAAAGCTCCCGGAGCGGCCGGCAGTGTCCTCTGTGAGTCGATCCAGATACCTCCAGCGAGACCGAAACGAAAGCTACGATACCGGTTTGCGTCTCCGCTGCGGCGTAGCCGAGACCCACTACCTCTGTTTCTTTAAGTGTTTCAAAAAGAAAACTGTGGTTTGGAGATTCTCCAATAGATTGTGATCTATTTTATGAGTGAATTTAATTTCTCGCACCGGCGTAGTTAAACACTTTTAGAGGAGAATTATTATATATTTTTTTGAGAATAACTTTACAGAGCAAAAATCAGAAACACAGTGATGCATCTTACACCCCTTCGTACTATTTATACCTACGCTGTATCCTTTGTTTCCAAATTAATATAAGCACTCTTTGTTTCGAAGGGATTTCTATGATGTTAAAATAAACAATTTGATGAGTTCATTGACCTTAAGGGCTGAACAGGGTAAAGGGTAAAGATTCATCTATTTGTCTTCATAATATGAAACACTCCAACCCAGGGTCTAACGTAAACAGTAAGTTTACTGACCTGAATGGCTAACTTAAGCAAAATAAGTATTTGTATCGATATTCTAGTTCAAATAAATGACAAAATATTATAATGGTAGCGGAGATATAACAAGAGTTACAAAAGATTATTAAAATTTTATATTTTTTTCAGGTACGAATATCAATATGTACCTACGTTCTCTAAAATCAAATTTTGTATACGGGCCATGTTAAAAAAATTGATATTGTGAAAAATTGGCAAGCCCCAGGAAATAATAACGAGGCTTTTAAAGTTTACAATGTATTAAAAAATCATACGGCGTCCTACAGAAATGTGCATATATTAAGAACATCGATCGTACTTAATTTGTACTACTTTAAAATGTCACAAATCAATACACTTTTCCTGACTTTTCCATATTTCTAGCACTTTAGCATTATCCGATTGAATTTGTTATTTCGTCTGTATGATTTTTAAATAAATAACAAACTCGACAATGAAATGACGAAAAAATTTCAACATGGTCACTTAGCGCCTTTGAATTGAGGTGTTGGAGACGAACGCCTCAGTTTAAATACAACTGCTGACCGCACACCCGTGAAAATTCGCGGGACGTAATAATTGCAGGATTTTGAAAATTCACGAATAGAAAACAGTTAAATTTTTTAAACTGACTTTATTCGCTTAAACCTAAAACAAAATGTAATAACTAATAATGTAAAAATCTCAAGACCGTGCGCTAACCATTGTATCTCATTGTGTAGATGATTGGTAACTGATTTTTCACAATTCGAAGGGCAACCATTACTACTAAAAACATTTCAGAGGCATCCAGTGAGAACATTAAAGCATGACATTTACGTAAATGACGTAAATATATTTAAAAAAAAATAGAAATCCAAGATATTTCATAATTATTGTCATGTTATTCAGATTTTAATAACATTCTGTCATATAAATATGTTATTTCGATGTTTTTTACAACATATATACACATATGATAATGTCACGTATAGATGTACTCGCTGCACCTCCAGTAGCATTTATGCCTTAGCTACCAATAATCGATACAATGAGATTAACATATCAAATAACTGTACTGTGTATATCCGGTTAAAATAACGGTTTGACCACCACTAGAGTGCTACCAGTAAATACTATAAATTGGCGTGCGAGGGAGGGCGTCCCTGTCGCGAAACAAAAGTTGCCAGGGTGTAAATTTATTACACAATACATAATATACAGAGTATCCGGTAACCGGTGTCGGAGCCTTTAATAGAAATTTGGTGGGGTAACACTAAAGAAACAAACAAAGAAATGGCGGCCGCGTAATATTGATCGATTATTTGCTTTTTCAGCTTCGCAAAACTTTAAAACTACATTGCCAATTGTTCTCTCACCACCTGCAAGGTCTTGCAAGACACATAATTGTTCTTTTGGACATAATTCAGTGTATATTGGAAATCAAGATGTCACAGCTCACGCACAAATATGAGATTGAACTGAATGACAGGGCGCTGCGGGTTTTAGTTCCAAAGTCGCCGCACGCCAATTTACGTTGGGCAAGCTCTAGTGAGAATCAGGCCGATATGATGGACTGACCAGATCAAAGACAATACTCCAGGCTGCTGAGAAAGTTGAGGGAAAATGTTCAGTTATGAGGACACCGTTGGAAGAAGATATTTGGTCATCATGACGGAAGCATTTGACGTCGTATTTCAATGGGATTCCGTTCAATTTTAGCAAATGGCATTGACCCGCGTTATAGCGAAACCGCAATGTGCGGGGGCTACCTGCGCCCGCTCGTTATCGAGTATTCAAGTGCTTGTCTGCATAATTTACAGCCGTAATGACACAGTGAAGCCAGATACAAGTTTGGCTAATAATTTACCAAGTTATGAGTATTTATTTAACATTAAAATGATGTGTGCACGCTTGTTTCGCCGAGAGGTAGGGTTGCCAACTTTTATTAGAATAAATAGAGTAGGTATATCTGATTTCAAAGGAGGTAAATAAAGAGCACGGACTTATAAAAAAGAGGATCATTTATTTCAAATTTTTGAAAAGGTATTTTTTGCTACTTTTTGTAGCAGATAACAATGTTTCATTGTTTTTAAAAGAATTGTACGACTCCAAACATTCTAACTCTAAGTTCACTTTTTTTTGCGACAAAATAAACGTAACCTCAAAACAATTTGTGACATTGACATCACGGATTGACATTAGTGGCTGCGTTCAGAAACGTCCGAGGGTGGCTTGGGGAGTAGGGATTCACAACTTGGGGATACCAGCATATTAAAGTAAATAGTAGACTTTTTTGGTTACGATAATAGGTATGCATCATATATGCGTGACTGGCATAGTAAACGTTGTGTAAAAAAGCGTATTTTAGCGTCCTCTATTAGTGTTATAGATTATAGAGTATGCCTACATGATATAGAGTACAGTGATTGGGTACTCACTACTTTCCCAGGACCGTTTTATGAGCTTATGCTGACATATTGGTCCTTCTCATGCGTCGCCTGGTTGCCAGTTTTTACTCTAAAAGATATCTCCATGCTGGACCGTGTATAGGGCGGCCCAGCAGGGAGATGCAAGCAAAGCCCAATCACCGTCCCATTCTCGCAGAAATAAGAACAGAAATGATCAATTTAGTTACATAGTAGTATAGATATATAAGAAACAAAGATTTTTGCATAAAGGTTACAAAGGACATGGATACAGTACAAGAGCAAGAGAGACATAATACTAAGACTCACACGTGTAGATTCAAGGCAGAGAAGGATTACAGCGGGAGGGGGACAGTGAGGGGACAGGAAGCCATTTTGACACCACTCCCTATAGGGGAATAAGACGTCACAGTCACACAGAAAAATTGAGTTCAATCCAAAGGCGCCACAGATCCACCGTTCTACGCAAAATCTATCATCGATATAGAGTAGAATACTCTATTTTAGAGTACGGTTGGCAACCCTACCGAGAGGCTGGGCACACGGCGATACAACTTCGACTGTGTGAAGGAAAATCAGCGGAACAAATAAAAGCCGGAAAGTAGGTACTTCATTCTTTATTAACGACATTAAAATGACACGACATTATAACGTTAAAAACAGGAAATTTATTTGCATAATAATGTAGTAATCGTGCACACACATACAGCCTCGCACGTTAACGTGCGCGATGCGGTGAGTTTTAGTGTGTGTGTGTGTATACATACATAGCTTGTCAGGTATTATTAAATAGCTGTTTTAATGTATGTATTTGCACTCGTTCGGTCCATCGGACCGCGCGGATTTGTGTCGAGCGATGAAGAGAGGTGGCTCGTCCGTGAATGAACTGTTTTTAGAAATGTCATGAATTCAACAACAGAATTCTTTAACCTATGTCAATATCGTAAGCGCCCACCTATTTATTATTTAGAGAGTGAGTCAAATATTTTTTGGCCGAAATATTTATTTTTTACATTTTAGTACATTTAAACGTGAGTGTTTGTTTTTAAAAATGTATTTTCATTTATCTAATACCTTTTTTAAAATAATGATTAACAGTTGATTTTATGACATTTGTTAATTTTCTTACCTTTTAACCAAATTACGTTCTCTTTTGTTTCTTCTTTGCATTTTACATTTTTTTCTTTGGCTTTTATTTCAGCTTTTGTGGATCCATATGAAAGACACTGTTACGATAAGAAATTTAAAACTATCCTTCGCATTTATTAATTTTTTTTCTCCATTTCACATGATTGATTTTATCGATTCTCTTAAGAAACCGGGAGTACTTTAGAATAAGCTAGCATCCTAATAATGTTGGTTATTTTTCTCCCATCACAACAATGTATGGTACCTATTTACAATACAATACTGTGCTGACCGTAATGTCGATGTTGATATTCTTGCAGACACCCTATCATCATTCAAAATGTCACTCCTACACAACATCCATTTTCTTGACGATAACCTAAACCCATAGAACACATTGACCAATTATTTAGTTACATATTTTTACATGTTAACATTACATTAATACTCTAAAATATACATACACATACGTATGTTTATGCTAGAGCAGGTTGAAGACACTTGTAATTGGGATGATGGGCAGAGTCTTAATAATTAATGTATTATTCTTTATGTATTAATGTACCTATTATTCTGTCAGTGTCTCTAATATATATATATATATATACTATATATATATATATATATATATAATATATATAGTATATATAATATAATATATATATTTTTTTTTTTTTTTTTTTTTTTTGTTTTTTTCTAAAATATTTTTTGATTTTGACTTTAACTGTATGTTTTTTCTTTCAAATAAATATTGGATGTTGATCTAAGGTGATAAAATGATAACAAAAAGCTACCTAATTCAGAACAGGTTTTTCCGTACAGGGTTATTTGGAAAACATTAATAACCTCGCAGGACTATATTCTTACCTTGATTATGAGTCGGAAATGTTCAAGCAGCCATGACCTAACATCAATTGTTATGGAGATATGCGACATCAAATTCGCATTTTTTTTTCAATATTTCCGACTTATTTTTTGTAAAACGTTGGACTATCATTAGAGTAACTTATATCGAATATGAAAAAATCATTCCCTTTAATACAAGCCAAATAAAATAATAAAAATCTTTGAATTCCAATTGGAAAACATTCCAATTGGAAATTTTTCAGGGTTTTTATCATTTTAATAACTTGTATTGAAACGAACGAAGTTTTCGAAATCGATATAAGCTACTGTAATGATAGTCCAACGTTTTACAAAAAAATAAGTGAGAAATATCGAAAAAAAATGCTAAGTTTGATGTCACATATCTCCATAACCATTGATATTAGGTCATGATAGCTGGAACATTTTCGACTCATAATCAAGGCAGGAATATAGTCTTGCGAGGTTATTATTTTTTCCAAATAACCCTGTATATCTAGCGAGGTAGGTAGTGGCTGAGTGATTTGGTACATATTATCCTATATTGATATGTATTTTGTCCAATGTCTTTTGTCCAAAAACGGTAATGAAATTGAACTGTAACTGGTTGCGGATATTTTATACGAACCGTATGTTTTTCCGAGAAACGATTCTCGACGTTTCGTTTAATCCTTATTCAACGTCATCAGGAGGACGACCTTTAGCCTCGGAGGTAGAGGGCGGACTGATTACTGCTTTCGTGGCCGTAAATTATATGCATATATATATAGAGGTGGCTAGTGTGCTATATGTACTAGTTACGTCGGCGAACTTTACTGCGACGTCTCGCAAGGGTTGAATTAATGTCGTTCGCCAGATCAATATATATATATATATATATATCTAATATATATATATATATATATATAAAGAAACCCGTGTTTCCCTACCCGCCAAGTTTTCTCCACAATCAGCCACAACCACCCACCGCTGGTTATGGTGGTAGATAGCCCTTGGTGTCATATCGAAAATATGCGAGTTTGGTGGGGGCGGCTGTGCGTGGGTGGGAGTGGGTGACGAAAATGTGCTTTCTACCACATTGTTTTGTTATGGGAAGGCCGAAAATGCTTCAGATTGTTTCAAAATAGGCGCGCCGACTGTATCGGTGAGTCTAGAAGGTTCCGAAAAAACCTGGAAGGAGAGGTTCTAGAAAATTCCCGAAAGTTCTATAAGGTTCTAAACTGAGTGGCGGAATGTGTCTAGAAAGTTCCTGTACATTCGATAAATTTCTTGAATGTTCTGGAAGGAGAATGTTATAGAAGGTTCGTGAAAGTTCTATGACGATCCAAACAGTGTATTAAAAATCTACGCGTGCGATGCCGCGCGGGCACAGCTAGTACTCGATAGTTTGTAACTGTCATCTCTATTGAAATTGGGATGTTTGTATATTTCAATGGACTCCCTCACTAATCTGGGTATAAGGTGCGGTTCTGTTGATAAGATTTTTGTCTTGTCAAACCTGATGAAGTGACAGAGATTCCCTTTGGATGCATGTTCGCAGATTGCCGATATATTGGAGTTGTTATTTTTAATTGCTCCAATATGTTCCTTCAAACGTGTAGCGATATTGCGTTTGGTTTGGTACGCGGGTAAAGGTCGTCCTCCCGATGACGTTGAATACGCATTCAACGAAACGTCGAGAATCTTTCTCGGAAAAACATACGATTCGTGTAAAATATCCGCTACCAGTTACAGTTAAATATGTCTAACGACCGTAATAACAACCTTAACTCTTTAATGAAATTGAATGAAACGATGATTTACAGAACGGAATGAAAATTCGCATCACTAGTGGGCAGCCAGTTTTGGCAAACGGCTCCAGCGCCGGCGCCGATGACAGCGCCTTAAAAATAGAACAGTGACGAACTGCCGTACCGACTGTGTACAGAGTACACACTACGCACCTCCGAGCAGGCTCGTATAACACCATTTCGTCTCTTTCTAACGTCAGTCGATATGAGCACCGACTCTGCCCTCTGTTTGCTCTCAGGTTGGCTGTATACTAACAGTTGGGCCAGTCGGTCGATGCGATTTGGATCAAAACTGTATTGCTAGCACCTACAAAACGTCCTCACGAAAGTAAAAGTAGTTCTTGAAGCCAGTGACGTAGCTGCGCATCCAATGCTCTCTTTAGGGTTGATACTTTTTCACAGCACATAAAAAAATACAGATCTTTTAAATAGAGATTCGTACAAGAAATAGGGGTGCCATCAATATTCTATAGCTAGACCGCATTCAAAAGAATGTGCTCAAAAAATACGTGTGTTGTTACGACGCAAAAAATGAACACAAAATAGGTTTTTCTAGTTAGTAAGTAAGCTTTTTTAAACTAAAAAATGTATATTTATTTGGAATGTCGTATTGAGGCTTGTAATACGGGCTTACCAGGCAACTTTCCCCCGTTTTCTTCTTACCGGACAAAGCTAGGGAATGGTCTTTTGATTGTGGTCGACCTATAATACTATTATACTTCATCGTTAACATGCTGGTCTGCCGGGACGAGGCATAAACCCACGACCAAGTAAATCAGCAAAGATTGTGTCTCATTCCAATATACAGGACCAACCTGCCAATGGTTATGCCTATTGGAAGAGCTACTGCTATGCTGAACAATATCATTCTGGACATGTCTTTGAGAGGGTTTTCCGAAGCATGATTCTCCTACACCGATATGAATGATTTTATATATGTTTAATATTTGTTTTCGTTGTTTATATATTTCTAACCTATTTATAACGTTTACGAATTAAATTTATGTTTGTAATGTAAATGTTATATAAAAAATAAATAAAATGAATTGAATTACTTAATATATTCTAATATGCTATTAACAAGTTAGAAGCATCGACGCAAAGCGAAAATCGCAGTAAAGCGGATTTTTTAGTTAGAAGTGCACACAAATGCCTAAAAACACTTTTTTTCGGTAATGTATGAATATTTTAGAAGACAATTAACTATATTTATAAGTATAATGTAGTAAATATATTAGTACTAGCCGTAACCCTATGAAAAATCACGGGGCGTAATAAAAATTAATATCGAACCTTCCGTGTCACGCAAAAGAGGAATGAAAGTAGACTGAATGCGGTGGAAATGCGGTAACTAAGACGCTTGTGTGGAAAATCTTTGGTCGATAGAGTGAGGAATGAACAAATTAGAAGTGAATGCAATGCTGGCTGTAGTGTGGTAGATAGAATAAAGAAAGGAGTGCTGAGATGGTTTGGTCATGTGGAACGTATGAAAGAAAATATATGATGATATAACAAATTGTGTTGAAGGCAACAGGAATAGAGGGCGTCCGCGAAAGACCTGGCACGATCAGGTTCTACAAGTATTTGTGAATGGCCCTGTTAAAAGCCGCAACAACGGTAGAACGTGTATGAGAAGATGTATGAATGTAGCCGAAGCAAAAGTGGTGTGCCAGGATAGAAGAGTGTGGCGTTCAATCCTCTCTGCCTACCCCTCCAGCGAAACGGCGTGATGGTTAGTTAGTTAGTTAGTTAGTGTCACGCGCTGATTGACGTGTCAAACTCGGGCACCCGGACCTCGTTAGTGGCTAGTCGCCATCAGTGTCGTTGTTGTTATTCTAGCCTGATTCCAGCGAGTTACGGACAGACAGACGCACATCCGAAATTAGGATAGTTGATTTCTTATATATGAGTAAAACATAATATATTTAGGGGACTTACTACTCTGCATTGGGGCCTGATTATTTTAGTTACGATACTGGTGTAACCAATCGCGACACCCGCACCTATTCTGTTCCCGCTCCCGAACTGGACCGCGCTTGTTTTTTGGTCGGGGGATAACGGCTGGAGCGCGTTATGTACCGAGTTTTCTTTGTAACAATTCGTTATGAATCGAGTTAGGTGTGCCTTTTTTGGGCGCACTGAAAAAAGAAGGTACAGAGATACAATCCTGCCAAGACGCCACCTTGATTGTGGGATTCCTTTAAAAGTGTGTTTTGGATTAGCGAAGGCAATGTTTGCAGCGCCTCGCCTACCTGCGTCTACAGTTTACACGTTTAGTGTCAACTTGATAACAGGTTATCGGACGTCAACACATCGAAATGTATCGATTAGATTAAGCCCGAAGGCCATTGACAAATGTATACCGGAGATTCTGTACGAAAATCAAACATTATAATTTCGCTGTTTGTCCGTCTGTCCGTAACTTGCTGTAACGTTCGTCATTTCGTTCAAATGCACGGCTGGAAGTAGGGCGCGAACCTCGGACGCGCAGATGCCAGCGCGTCACCATAGCGACACTGCCTCTCCGTGGACCGCCAAAAATATACCATTTGATGTTCCGTGATTTTTCACGGTCTACGGCTAGTAATCATACTAGCTCTTGGTAGGTACTACATATTGGTATTAAGCAATTTTTTAAAAATATTTATTGATCTCAATTCTAGAGCGACCCACATTATCTCCAGAAATAACTAACCAACATCAACAGATTGTATAGAAATATTACTTTTGAAAATAATACAGGGACTATCATCTATCACCTTTTCAAAATATCCTTTCTGAGATAGCGATGTTTTAAGTTTATTGTTCTGGTTATTCTAATATCATTATTGTTTTCATATTTATTTCAACAAAATATCGCATTAATAAATTAAGGATTTTAATTAAAAGGCTGCACTCAATCTTAACGCGAAGTTGTATCAATATAAATATTTCACTTTTCATTGATTTTATAACAATAATCACATTTTCATTAATTGTATAATGATATTCACATTATCATTAATTGTATAATGTAGTAGAATTTAAGGTGTACAAAAATATTACATTTTTATTTCAAAAATGTTTTTTTTGGAAAGGTGATGGCCATTTTGGATGGTGTATGATATTGGGTGTTGCAGTCAACCGGAAGTAGTCAATCTCCACGTTCTATCTGGATGTACCTGCTCAACAGTCCGTGTTCTTCCGTGTTCCCAGCTTACGCGCAAAATTTCTCGATTCCCTGCCTATGTAAATTTCATAATGATAATAAAATAGAAATTGATTCTCTTAATATTGAATTTGTAACAGTCTTTATTTTATTCTGAATGGTATTTACAATTTATTTTATCATTGTGGCATTATTTATTATTAATTTATGTTAAAAAAATTGTATTGTGTAATTATAGGTATCGTATTGAAAATGTTTGTAAAATATTTATGTCTGGTACTCTGAGACCATCCATTAGGGTCAATAATGACCTATTTGTTAAAAAAATCGTTACATCTTTATATATATTAGGGTGGAGTGAATTTTTTTTTTTAATTTTTACTATGGCATACCCGCAAAAAGCTGCGTGATAGGCACAATAAGCAAATGCGAAAATATTTTTTGTCTAGGTTTACATTTAAAGGTGCCCCCGTTAGGACAAAACTTACCAATGTTCGTTACTGCAAAACCAAATGCTAAACTTTACATAAATCGTAGAAATAGTTATTATTTTGTTTTTGAACGCACCCAATCATGAAATAACTGTCAAATGTGACAGTTATTGAGTCAACCTTCAGTCATATAGCAGTCGTATACCGAAAGAGGAAATTAATTTCTTAAAAGATCAGAGAACTACGAGAAAAACGATTATCGCAGGCATTGATGTAACCTCAACAAAAAAATAGAGAAAAAACAAGAACGAAAAGAAATTGAGTCATCTCGTTTAAAACAGCAATAAAATTATGAAATACCTTCTTGTTCTCATTCTCAAGCTGACGAAACAATTAGTAGCAGCAACACTAGTAGCAGCAGCAGCTTTTCTGATAATTTATCTTTACCGGCGCCTTTACCCAACCAAGAACAGATACAAGATGTTGCTGAGCCGCTTCCTAAACAGATGCGTATAAATCTCCCATCTTTAGCTCTTGTGTGCGATCGTACTGGAGTTTCTGATAGGTCTGCCGCTATTGTAGCTTCTGCTGTCCTGAAAGACGTTGGCATTATTACGCCAAGTGACCAAAGTAGTGTGAAAGATCGTTCGAAGGTTCGGCGGGAAAGAGCAAAGAAAAGATCTGCTATACAAGACTTGAGCCGCAATCAACCAATGCCTGGTCGTTACTTTGATGGTAGAAAAGACAAAACGTTGGTAACAGTTAAGAAAGGAGATAAATAATATAGAAAACGGCAAATAGAAGATCATTACGTCATTGTATCAGAACCAGGAAGTGTTTTGTTTGGTCATATCACGGTCCAGACAGGAACAGCTAGGGCAATCAAAGATGTATTGTAAAATATTTAAATAATAAATCGGTTGACTTGAGTGCGTTATCTATTGTGGGCTGTGGTGGTACGGCAGTAAATACTGGATATAAAGGCGGTGTCATTAGACTGTTAGAGGAAGAAATAAATAAACCGTTACAATGGTTTATCTGTACCCTTCATTCGAATGAATTACCACTACGACACCTTTTGTTACATTTGGATGGTCAAACTACAGGACCTCAATGTTTTTCAGGGCCAATAGGATCTGAACTACAACAATGTGAAAAAAAGCCAGGTGTGAAATTTGCCGCTATGCCCACGCCGCTTCCTGATATTACTAAAGATATAAGCACCGATCAAACATATCTACTTGATATAATAACTGCCATTAGCACTGCTATTTTCCCTTCTGACCTGGCAAATAGAGAATCCGGTTCACTGAACCATTCCAGGTGGCTAACGACTGCGAACAGGATCTTACGATTATATGTCACAAAGACTGATCCGGAAGAGAATCTTCTTATATTAGCCAATTTTGTGATGAAAGTTTATGAGCGAACGTGGTTTCAAATCAAATGCAATCCTTCGTGTGTAAATGGAGCACAGCATTTGTGGTTTACAATTAATTGTAGTCGCTATTTAAACGATAGTTTGAAGAAAGTGATTGATCCAGTTATACAAAGAAATGGATATTTTGGTCATCCAGAAAATGTTCTTATAGCCATGCTTGCAGATGACAACAAAGTGATACGGCAACTGGCCTGCCAACGTATTCTGAAAGCAAGGTCGGGGAAAGTCACAGGAATCCGAAAATTCAAAGTTCCATCATTTAATTTCAATGCTTTCCATTATACCAATCATTGTTTGGCACGATAATCAAATTACTGTAACTGAGCCACCTATAACTAAAAGTTTATCTACTGAAGCTTTAAAAGAAATTGTAGAAAGTGGTCTTAGAACGAAAAATAATATAGCACTCTTTCCCTGTCAAACTCAAGCCGTGGAGCGTTGCATCAAGCTCGTAACTGAAGCTTCAGGTGCTGTATGTGGAGAGGAAAAACGTGATGGTTTTATCAGGGCCAGACTGTCATCACGTCAGATGATGCCTTTTTATAATACCAAACGTGAATTTTCTACTTAATTTGCCTATTTTATAACAATTTTTAATAAATATTTCATGAATATGAATCGCGTTTAATTTGCAAATTTCTTGATTTATTTTTGATTTAAGAGGCTTTGGGGCACCATAAACCCTAAATTTTATATGTTTTTTTTTATAATTACATAAAAATATGTATTTCAAATAACATGAAAAATACTATTCCAATAGATTATTAAGGTTTTTATACATCTTATTGAGGCTGTCAAAAATAGACGAAATAATACTTTTTATAAAAATTATTCTGTGCTGGGGCACCTCAAACCGTTATAATATGTTAAATTTTATTTAACATACTTTATTAGCTCATCCATAGGCAACTTTTTATCACTATGCTATTACAAAAATAGAAAAAAAAATATTCTTCATACATTTTCACTCCACCCTAATATATATATTTTATGGTTTTCCCTCTTTCTACCCATGTTCCACTTTCTCACTCCTTAACCGCTCATTCCTACTCTACTATTTTTTGCTTTTAGTAAAATATTGTATTTTTGTGCTTTTATTTATTGTATTATTGTGGTTTCTTTTTTGTCTGATGTGTCCACATATTAAACATCATCTTTTGCCAACGTACACATTAACCTATTCCTGAAGAAATAAAATTAAAGTTCGGCGCACCACTAGTTTTCCCCACTTTAAAACTCGTTTTATATTTTCACGCACGTGTGTCGACTATTACAGCTTCCTACAGAGCCGCGTGTGTACATCTGATTTTCTCAACGTTGAGAGTATTTCCGCGGACGTCCTCTATTCCCTCTATCTTCTAAACTGGCAGCGTATATGTTCTTTGCCACCCTCTGCTCACCCGCCCTCTCCGTGCCCACTCCATGGTCCTAATGTGCTTAGTCATTTTCTTTATTTCCACCGCATTCAGTTTACTTTCTTCGTCGTTAATTCCAGATTCTTCCCAATAAAAACGTTCTGAGAATATGTAAAACCGACACACTTTGTAAATGATGAGTTTCTCGAAACACTATTGTGCTTCGAGAAACGCAATAAATGTTTGTTTAATGCCTCGTCGCATTTCAGAAATGTGTCCGCGTAATGTGTAATTCGTATTAACAATATCATACGCCTTATCTTTATTGGCCACGATTTATAATATCATTTTTATCTGTTGTACGCCGTAATATTAATCTGGGGCGTGCGGTGAGAATATCGAAGCGTGACTTTCGTGTCTGTCCGTCCGTCTGTTTATCTGTCTGTCCGCAACTTCACCAAACGTCCGTAATTTCGTTCGAATTCACGGCTAAAAACCGAAATTAAACGGCTGGAGATGGGGCGTGAATCCTGGGCCACCAAACCGAACCGGCGACAACTTAGCGACGTTGCTATCGCCGAGCCTGCGTGACCGGTCAAAAATACAGTACAAACAGGACTTGACAAAAGCGCGAACTATTTAACGTTTCGCCCAGCATAATCTTCAGGCTTCAAAATAGTACCATTAACTGCCGGCAGGAGATGAAAAAATGTTCAATCGTTTTGATAAAAGTCGTTATTATGGACGTCGGCTGTAAATAAGTAAATACTTAGTCTCTAAGAATCAGCTTTTAAAATTATCGTCATTTTTGACGGGTTACAGCTAGTCATAGTTAGGAAATGCAATCCCGATCCCGCGAGATCTCGAGGCATTTTACGAGATCGAACCGAAAAATCGGACGAGATTATCGGGATTGATCAGCATTTTTTATGTTTAATTATGCATGTCTATAGAGCTTTTAGTAAGTACTTAAAAATTATATTCATGTTACATTCAAATAATGAAAATACCTTTGAATAATATTTGCTATATTTTATCAACCTAACATAGTAATAAAAACTACTACTAACTCTACTACATTGACTGATTGATGCTTGGAAAAACGCCTACAAAAACTTTAATGCAATGATTAATAATGAACATTTTATTAAAATTGCTGATGTAAAAGTGCGAGGCATTGTCGTTAATTGCTATTCAGCTCTATAAACAAACAAAAAACACAAAAGTACTCGGGATGCCGATTCGTAGAGATCCCGCGGGATTGGAAATTCTAATCTCGAGGGATCCCGAATGGGCAATCCCGACTCGGGATTGCATTCCCTCATCATAGTATATGATTTCGTATATTTTGTGTAAGATAGAATTATTCTTAAAAGGTATTCGCAGGGAAAATACCGTAGACCGTAGGATATTTTATGATTCTGAATTTCAATTACAAATTAATACATTTCGGACCGCGTGTTTTGATAAAATTTTCTTGAACTCAGTTCGGCTGTCCATAATTTATTTTTTAAATTGATGGATCGCTTCGGAGTAATAAGTTCATCGCGGGCTCGCACGTCCCCCACCCCGCCCGGCGCCCTCAGCAGGTAGCCGGAAGGTGGCGCCCGTTACGTGATGAATGGAAGACGTTACATTATGTTCAGCGCGAAAGGCCGAGTGAAAGCTTTTGATGGCGATAATTAATGAAAATTGTAGGGACGTCAGGTCGGCAGAGCGCAGGTTCTATTATTACATTACGAGACCCCGGGAAGTGGTGTCATAATTTTAAATATTGTTAATATAATTGCGCAATCACTCAGAAGGCTGCGCTGAAGCTCAAATTGCCAAATATGTATGACCGTTTTAGTCTCTTTTGCGTGGCTCTGTAGGGCAGAGGTTCCCAATTTTTATGCCACGGAACCCTAATTGATCATACTTTTCTTGGCGGAACCCTATTTTGATTAAAAAATTATTACCTTGTAATTTGAAAAAAAAATTGACTTGAAAAGAAAGCTAACTAACTAACTATCACGCCGGTTCCCCGCACGGGTAGGCAGAGATGATTGAAAGCCACACTCTTCTATCCTGGCACACCACTTTTGCTTCGGCCACATTCATATATCTTCTCATACAAGTTCTACGGTTGTTGCGGCTTTTAACGGGGCCATCCTCAAACACTTGTTGTATCTGGTCACGCCCTCTATTCCTGTTGCCTTCAACACTCGCCTCATATATTTTCTTAACCTTTCCTCATTCATATGTTCCACATGACCAAAACCATCTCAGCACTCCTTTCTTTATTCTATCTACCATACTACAGCCAGCATTGCATTCACGTCTAATTTGTTAATTCCTTACTCTATCGACCAAAGATTTTCCGCACAAGCGTCTTAGTGACCGCATTTTTACCGCATTCAGTCTACTTTCATTACTCTTTTGCCAATTCCAGGCTTCACTTCCATACATTAGGGTTGGCACTAGAATGCCATTATGTACCGCTAGTCTTGCTTCCTCTGACAGATTCTCATTGGCCATAATTGCATATAGAGCACCATTAACTTTGATTCCCGCAGTCACTCTCCTCAAAAGAAAGAACAAATATAAATGAAAAATAATTATTATTAGTATTTTAAAACACTTATTGTGTAAAGAAAAACAATGTAACGATGAATTTTAAAGTAAAGAATGAAAAACTTTCACTAATTTCTTGTAATAGCACTAAAATTAGGCTTAATGTTTGACAATTGAATGCGAAGATCTGGAGCTGCATCCAGTCTA
The DNA here is from genome assembly GCA_016648135.1 of Agrypnia vestita. Taxonomy (NCBI): domain Eukaryota; kingdom Metazoa; phylum Arthropoda; class Insecta; order Trichoptera; family Phryganeidae; genus Agrypnia; species Agrypnia vestita. Next base: position 24,481 of record JADDOH010015044.1, read on the forward strand.
TTTTTGATGTAAGCGTAAGCTGAAAAACCAGTCTCGCATCAGTAAGTAGACACAAACGGAAGCAGAGCAGTGATAGTCTTCTCAGGCTTCTTCTTCTTCTTAACATCGATCAAATTTTCATATTGACACAATTAGCATCCATGGTTTGGTATGCTTTGCGAATGGATTCTCTACGCAGTCGATGTCCTGGAACTTCTCCGGGAAATACTCTTTCAAGGATATTTTAAGGCTTATCAAATGTTCTTGTATGTTTTCTTCCACATCTGAGGTTGGTTGCAACTAGGGAATGCAATGCCGAGTCAGGATTACCCTTTCGGGATCCCTCGAGATTAGAATTTCCAATCCCGCGGGATCCCTACGGATCGGGATCCCGAATGTTTTTGTGTTTTTGTTTTGTTTATAGAGCTGATTAGCAATTAACGACAATACCTTGCATTTTTATGTCAGCAGTTTTTATAAAATGTTCATTATTAATCATTGCATTAAAGTTTTTGTAGACGTTTTTCCAAGCATCAATCAGTCGATATAGTAGAGTAAAAACTACTAACTAGTATTAGTTTTTATTACTATGTTAGGTTGATAAAATACAGCAAATATTATTCGGGGCTATTTTCATTATTTGAATGTGACATGAACGTAAGTTTTAAGTACTTACTAAAAGCTCTATAGACATACACAATTAAACACACAAAACATAAAAAATGCTGATTAATCCCGATAATCTCGTCTGATTTTTGATTCGGGATTGATCTCGTAAAATGCCTCGAGATCTCGCAGGATCAGGATTGCATTCCCTAGTTGCAACTCATTTTTGCGGCGCTCATGCGGCGCGGTTGCGACTCTTTTTTACGAACGTTTCATTTAACTCTCGGACTTAACGCGGAACCCTTGTGACTCTTCCACGGAACCCCAGGGATCCGCGGACCACCTTTCGGGAAACGCTGCTCTAGGGAACGAAACAATCTGTTAAACTACAACAAGAGATCCGATTTAATCCGGTACTTTGTACGTGACGAGAAATGTCGTCTTCGCAGATGCGATTAAATTTTAAAGTGAATCAACAACCCAGAGGGAACAAGACAAGTTGTCCGAAGCTATGGATCAAACGAGAGGTCATAAACGAGCAACGGGGCACAATATTTATTTATATAATATAAATTATACGAAACGACATTAATTCTCAAACGTCAAATACACAATGAGCTCATAATACTAGGGAAAATAATAAGAAATGGATAGTAAAACGTGTCCAGTTCATGTAAAGCACTTGTCAAAGTTTCAACATCTATAAATTTATGTTATCGTAGTGCGGTGACACTCTCTTCAAAACATGACAACTCAGTAAGAAAATATCGTATTGATTCTAATCTCACTACATAAAAATAAATTTTTAATTTAATGGATTTCTAGCAGAAAGGGGGTATTTTAGATTCCAATTTATATTCAAAAATACAAACATTTTTGAGCTTTTTGGTAGCTGAATCATTCGACTTCAATTCAATTTATTTTTACAATAGACGACGTAACATAATGAATGCCAATTTATTCAGAATTTAAAGAGACATTTGAATAAATATTCGAAAGAAAATTGTGTTTAATTTAAAAACACGTTTACCAACATGGGCCGTCATGGAGGCCATGGTGTTTTGTATGTAAAAAAAGATTTTTCGTAAATATTTTCAAGTCAAGTTTTATACAACTTAAAAGTGTGGGGTTGAAATGAACAGAAGTGGAGTTGGACAGTCTTCCATTAAGTCATTAATTCTGTAAAAATTGTGTGATTCCCCAACCAGGTAAATGAGAAGTTTATTTGCTACTTATTATTTAGGTACTTGTATTATTTATTTTATTTCGTTTCTTTTAGTGGATGCTGCTGTCCAGGGTAGATGAGGTGGACATCACTGGGTAACGGCGAGGCACTGGCTGCATGCGCCGCGCAGCCTTCTCATTGGTGGGCCGCGTCTGCAGCTTGACTCCTTCCACTGATGTCAGAAGTCCTTCGGATACTATTCATCATCTCGCACCTAATACAACTCACATATGCAAACTCTACAAGTGTTGACAACAACATCTCAAAATTTAAGATGATTGAATTTTTTGATATTGTAACGAGGCTAAAAAGAATCACGCACTCATGTCAAGTGACAGTTCTTTGAAATGATTACAATACTACCGAAGATTCCAGAACGGCTTAGCATAATTTACGGCTTGCGGGAAACGTCTACAAAAGTCTGGAAGCCACGAGTAAGTTCTCGTAAACACTGGAAACGTCTGAAAATTTCGATATCAGTATTAGCCAATATATTTAAGACCGCACACAGGAGTGAGGAGTTGTTGTTGTTTTTGGGTGCGTTTGACAGCGATTCCAAAGCGAAGGTAGCCGCGAGTTGCGGGTTGCCAGGGCGGCCAAACGAGCGGTAATTCGATAGCGACTGAAAAGTTCTTACGTAGCGAAATAGACCGAAGCGAAATAATACGTGCGGGAATTGGATGGAATGTTCTAGTGAATAGTGAATAAAGTGTTAAAGCGATTATAAAGTGTCTACTTACCAGTGATAAATTACGAAATAGTTTAATTTAAATAATAGCGTTACATTTAATAGTGTTAAGTAATACGTTTGAATAATCAATTAATCAGTAATTAATAAATCCTGTATAAAATTCCAGGGTTTTCATTAATTCCTCCTGCAGCCACGACACGCGACAACATATTTTATGATTAGTGTTCTTATTTAAAAAGGTTCATTATGACACAAAATGATTTTTTACACGGTTTGTACAGAGAATGAAGCGACTGAATGTACCGAGCACGCTGAGACGTATATATTTCGGGTGGACTCGTATCGGAGAAACAAGAATTCGACGAACTTTCGGAATAATATTATCAAATAAATAAGTTAATTACAGACAGGTACGCGCACACCCAACCCCGAATAATAAAGTGGAACAACTAATTAGAGCAGAAAGAAGTGTGAATTACCTTTAATTTATTCATTTATTCAACGTGTATTTAGAATAACACAAGTTTGATTAATTCGAAGGAAAATAAGGAAGCCCATTTGATGATTTGAAAACTTTTCTGAAATTATATTATAATAAAAAAAGTTTCCTCAAAGGCCCGGATATAATACGGAGTGAGTTCCGGTGGGGAACTTTGTTTCCCTGACAGCGGGATGCCCGGGGCCGCTTCGGAAACACGAGCCACCCAAAGTTTCCGTACAGCGATTCGGCGCAAAACGGATGCGGATTTATAATAAATTCGTTACAAACGATTAATCTATTTATCATGTCTATTTTTAAAAAAATAACCGACTACAGTGGTACAGACAAAAGTGTAGCAAAGTAGCCGAGACATGGCTAAATATTAGAAATGACAACAACCACCCACACAAAAATGCTGTTATATAAATCCACCTATTATATTAAAGTTGTAAGGTACTTTCCGCGATATATCCACCAATTTTTAACATTTGCCGTTTTTTTGCGTGTTTTGACTTTTTTTTGCACATATTTACCGTTTTCTCCGCGAGTTTACACGATAATCACATTTTTTTTAAATACTAAGGACAACTCTTTTCCACGTGACATTTTATAAAAAAATATTATCTTCTTCTAATGTCGTTTCTATGCCCATTAGAGTGAAATGTTGTTTTTACTTGGTATCTTTGCGAGTTTTTAGAAATTTTGGAATTTGAAACTTGATGATGACACGCTTATAACGCGTGATTTCTGATTCATCTTTTTTTTCTTCTTATCCTTAAACACTTTTTAATCATCTTTTACACGTTTTCGGCCTTTTTTGGATAAAGCCGTTTTTTGGGGTTTTTTCTGCTTTTTTTTGGCACGTTTTTACCGTTTTCACCGCGAATATACAAGATAATCACATTTTTTAAAAAGAATACAAAGGACGACTTTTTATCGCGTGTTGTTTTCTAAACATTTATTTTCTTCTTCTTCTTTTTTTAGTTTTTATGCTCGTTTTGTTTTTTTTGTTTTGTTTTTTTACATACATCAATTTTACGTAGCTTTCTTTCTCGCCAAAATGCCAAAATAATTCCCCGTTTTCGGTCCGTTTTCGTGAGAACGCCGATTCTGAAACTGTAGGCGTAGTTATAACAAAATTAAAAAATCGAGTACCAGGTTCAAACGACAGTTAAAAGCGACATATTTTGCGCATTTTTCGGATTTTTTTTACCCCCTCCACTTTTCTCGGTACGCAACCAAAGTCGAAATTTCCATTTCTTTAATAACTCGGTCAAAAAAAAATCGCAGAGACACGCAAGTAGCATCACTGCGTGGCGCTTGATAGTGCGCATCTTTTTTATTGAAAATAATTACTTTTAGACGCGTGTCCAAGCAGCGGCAATCTTTTTAATGAGTTTTTCGGCGTTTTTTATATTTTTCTATGCTGCTCCGCGACGGGGAGGCCTATATTCATCATCTATACTTCACTTGATACAAGAAGAGTGCCGCTAGCGATTCTATTAAAGTTCCAAAGTGAAACGTTTTTGCGGACGGAAGCTTACATCTGGATTTCACTATTTCGACTGTAGCTTCGCAGCAGTGAGCCAATTTCAAATCTATAAAACACGTTTTGTAAAACTCAACTTTTCACAGATGACCTTATTTTTAGATTTTTTTCATCTTCATTTTCAGAAAAGTTACAAGCGAAACAAATCAGTAAAAATTATTTAATCGGCTAGATATTATTTTGTTTTACCAATTGTACTTTCCTCACTATAATGTTTGTTGAATTTCATTTTCTTTTTAGTCTGGGATTGACTCCCGTGGTAGGCGGTAGCGGCGGAGAATTTTTGGATATATTTACGTAAATTCAATTAATATTTATTATTTAATCGTGCAATGGAACCGAGAGTGACGTCACCCATAAATTGATGAACTTGAGCTGTATATATATGAAGCTTTTTTATTGGTTTTTTTCGGCCGCGCAGCGGTTGTCACGGCCGCGCAGACCATCCGCGCCTTTTCAAGACAGACGCTGCGCGGCAAAGCCGCGCGGCGACTGCCGACACCCGTCGCCCGCACAGCGGGCGTCTACGACCGCAAAGCGGGAGCCGTCTGACACACTCACCTTTGCGCGGCTTCGAGCGCGCAGCGGCTTCCTCTTATACCCTTCGGTTTTTACAAGTTGAGGTTCTCTCTCTCCCCACTCGTTCTTTTACAACTCGGTCATTTATCATCCGATTTCAATTTAAAAAAATACCACAGATAGTTGTCTTCTTCTTCTATCGAATCTTATAGTAAAATCTCCCGAACGCGCAGTCCGATCTTCGCGATCTGGGCGTCACCGGAAATTATTTACCGTCAACCTTCTTCGTCGTTGCTCAACCAACAGTGAGTGCGTCTTCTTCTTCTTCGTTACTTAATCATCAGTGAGTCTACCGACAGGCTAAATTGCACGCGTAGCCGTGCAGCGGGCACCTATATAATATTATAGCTAGACGCATTCAAAAGAATGTGCCCAAAAATATGTGTGTTGTTACGATGCAAAAAATGAACACAAAAGAAGTTTTTCTAGTAAGTAAGTAACCTTTTTTTAAATTAAAAAATATATATTTATTTGGAATATCGTATTGATGCTTGTAATACGGGCTTGCCAGGCAACTTTTCCCCCGCTTTCTTCTTACCGGACAAAGCTAGGGAATGGTCTTTTGATTGTAGTCGACCTATTTACGTTGTACGGTTGTTCACCTCCCATGTAAAATACGTATTGGCAAATTTTGCCAAACTAAGAACGATGAAATTCCAATAAATGCAAAATAAAATTTAAAATTAATTAAACCACTTTAGTTTGTTTATTAAAATGAACAGTTTTCGGTTAATACCGTTTGCTTCATCATGGTGATAAATAACTATTCGTTAATATAAAATTATTATCTATCGTTCACAAAATTAATTAAAATAATTAAAGACACGTTTGTTTAAAAATAACTAAGCACAAAATTTTCGCAAAAAAAGTGAAAAATAAGAAATGCAAATTGTTTGAATTCTTATTTCGTATATGATTACCTAACCTTAAAAGGAAGCCTCGGGTTATTACAAAAACATTTTTGGAAGCATTAAACCATAATTTTTTTTTTCTTAAATAATGTAATATTAAATAATAATTTATAATATTTCAAAGCAAATCAATTAGTATAGAGAATCTAATCATGTATGCAAATAGTGACCTTTTAAATTTGTTTTCACATTAGCTCTTAGTTAGTTATTCAACTTCCATATAAATATTTTTTATTTTTGTTAATATCTGTACTTCGAAATTAAATTTCAAGCATACCTTATATTCTGATGAAGGGACCATTGGCCCCGAAACATGTTGATAATTCAGTAAATAGTAGTTTTATACAATTTTTTATTTTTTTATTAATATAAACAATGCTACCACAAAGCTATTTAGAGTTATTGAATAAATTATTCTTAGTTTTTTTATCATTCAAACAAAACTTATAATTCCTTTCTCGTAAAAATTTTACTGTGTAATCATATTATCTTCAAAACTATTACAGTTTGCACTCTAGGACCATCTATCAGGGTCAATAAAGACCTGTTGACGGTCTGTTTATTAAAAAATAAATTTGTTAAATGTACAGCAGGATCGAGATTTCACCATCGCTTATCAAGAACCTAAACATAACCTAACACAACAAACAACCATGAGCAAAATGTTATAGAATGTTTAAAAATAACATAAAAAATATCACCTGATAAAAAAAAAATACCTAGAGTGATTGCTCTGTGCAAGAACTCATCAAGCGTGTCACTGGGGTAACCGGAGATGGTCAGGGCTGCAGTTAATTTACCCTCGGCCCGTTCTGCACCTATCAGATATCCACCACCTTTCGGTTCATGTAAAAGTCCACTAATTTGCGGGCGTTGTAACGGTTCGTGTCGAGATAACTGTTCTCCATCAGTTGGTTGATTGGTGTGTCAATGACGAATTCATAATGTCTCCTGTATTAATAAATTTATTATGAAATTCGAATAGAATGGATGGCAATTCGAAGGAGCCAAATGTTGCGATTCTTGAGCGGCATCGTTCTCAGGGAAGCTGGATAGAGTGCTCGACGAAGTTTTAGATGTGTCGAAAACCTCCATCAAAAACTTTTACACTAAGGGGACTCTAATTTCATCTCCATCAACTCCCGTGTCCTGAAGTAGCTCGTGCCGCGCAATCCGTCTTTGGAGTATGTTAAAATTAAGCAATATTTTGTTTTCAAAAATTATTTACAAAACAACACTAGTTTTTGAATTGATAACTAATTAACTAACGATATTTTTTCAATACAAAAGTGGTGAAAACCAAGGTAATTTTTATTAATTAGATTAAAAATATCATCGTTATGATTACCTCACCACGTATTATTAAATTTAAAAGTTCAAAACCAAAAGGTTGCCTATCAATTTCATTCGTATTTCAAAGAAAATCGGCAATTCATTCCGATATATCAGTTTTCGATCAAATTTGCCTACAAACAGAGTGCGTTATAGACAGCCGGGCTTGTTCGTATTCAACAGGCGATCCATGCCCGGATTCAGGTGTCGGGTTGCTTTCGTTTTGCGTGGCCAATAAAGAGTAGGTGTGCGAAATCTGGTCTAGGCGGGGGAAGGGAGGCTGTCCGGGGGAAAGGGAGGGTGCATTTTATAAACATAGATTCCGAAGAGAAAATTGCCGCAGCGAAAAGAATTAAAACAGTAGTGACGGACTGGCCGCCAACAAAACGAAAGACAGAACGGGAAATTGAGTCACGGGTGTATGAATAATTTGCGTGTGTGATGACATTTTTGTATTTCTCTACGTCGGCGTCGTCCGAAAGCAAACCACTTTTTTACGAAAAAATTACAAAAATCAATGCCGTCAGGAATTCTTCATCCAGCACAACACTTTATTAAAGTTCAAAAATATTTTGATTAGTTTGACGTGGTATTGCGAGGTATGTTCACACCTTAGATTCGATTGCGAATTATAGTTTATACCATAAATATAATTTATGTCATGATAATTATATAATGTTACCACATGCAATACATAAAAGATTAGCGTTTCATAAACTTATTTAATTTTTAGGTTTTGTACGTTTAATAGATACAAATATTCTAACCTAGAAATTAAACGTCAAAAATATACTTGCCTGCAGAGTAAATAAAATTGACGTAAGAAAATACAATTGTCCATAAAGTGACTCGATAATGTATATATAATATTTGTACACATTAAATAATATCTAAATGCTTTTTAAAATAATCTGGACACCTCGTTTCTTAAGAAATACTACATAATTTTTAAGTGTGCAATGGAAAAACAACGTATTACTCGATGAATTTTAAGTGCAATCCTAATATAGATACGTTTTACCGTATCCATATTATAAATAGGTGACGCGGATAAAAATATTGTGTAGGTAATGTATTGTGAAAGCGAAGAATGAAGGTTTGTGTCTTCTGGGGTATTATGCCGTGTTTTTGCGATCCCATTCCAGAGCCCTGATGATGGACCCTGCAATGAGATTTCTGAGTGGCCGTGAAAACATAAGAACATTCTCAAAGAGTAATTTGTTAGCAACGATTGCTTGTATCTACGCTTTTAACATAATTTACCATATTTTTCAAATGTACCTATAATATTTTTATTTTTAATACTACAACTGGCCACGAAGCCCAATTACTTTAGCGAAGCATATTACAGAGATGTATGTGATCTCACTGAAATCTAACCCGAAACCCGGGTATGAGAAGTCAGCGCCGTGCCCAATGGACCACGAGGAAAATTGCGATAGGACTTGGGCCTGAGCAGACGATAATGTGATTGATTTTGAAGGGCTGCGCGTAGTGAGAAATTAGGACGGCACGTTTGACTCGATGGTGACGAAAGGGTAAAGAGAATATTTAATTTTTCAAATACGTTTCGTGTTTAGTGAGACGAGGAGATTTCTGTTAATTTTATTCAAAGCGAATGTTTTTACGTTATTCTAGACACTTCTTCATAGGAACGAGCTCTGTACCGTGTACCGTGGCTTGATGGCGTGATGTCATTTCGTTAAAGAAGTTTTCTTATGCTCTTTGTGCCCGGATATTTCATATAAAAAACTTGATTTAATAAATAACTGTAATCGGTCATTAACAATAATCATGTTAAAAAAATCATAATTATTATATTTGTTAATATATAATAAAGCAATAATGCAATTCAAATAAGTATTTGTAAAATGAAATGTGAAAGAGTATTTCGAGCAGTCATCGTGAATGTAAGAAAGACAATCGAACTAGTGTGTGTAAGCTGTGCACACGAGGAACGTTGTTTCCTTGTGTTGGTGTTATACCCGTAAACATCGATACAAGGAAACAATGTGCGTCGTACGCATGGCTTACACATACTAATTCGACTGTCTTTCTAAAATGAAAATCATCCGATCACGAGTCGGCGCAGCGTCCTAGACTTAATCACTCGTTTGACCCTGAGTTTTTCTATTCTTGCGACGTATTGCATCTTGAAAGTATTGAAAAAGTCAACAAATAAACGTTGTAATCTTCCTCGGCAGTGTGGATTCAGTGAGTCGGCTGTGTGCGGCGTGACACGTATTGAATTACTATTGTTCTTGTTTTGTATTGGTCACGGTCAGAGATGTGACTTATCTAAGATACAAGTATTTGAAATACAGATACACAGGGATGTGACTTATCTAAGATACAAGTATTTGAAATCCAGATACAAATCTTGTATTTAAATATATATTTTATAATGTGGTTTCCTAAATATTTTAGTTTTTTTTAATAAAAACTGTTTTGCGTCGCTCGTAAAAGAGTATATATTTTATTAACAAAACAGCATAATATTTGACATTAAAATTTAAAAATAATAAAAGTACACATCATACCTGAAAAGAGAGACAACATTTAAAGCTATTATTTTATATTAGAAACTTTATCAATAATTATTAAATATGTATTATTCACCGGTTATAATTTTCTCAATAGGTCGATTGTCAGTTGTTTGTGAAAATTTTTCACACAAATTAGAAACGTTCCATTTTAACAATTCAAATTAAATTAAGATCAATAGGTACCTACCGATCTTCATTTACATATATTCTTTTGGTATCTTAGTATTTTGTAAATACTAAGATTGCTAAGATACTTTTTTCCAATGATGTACCTGTAATGAGACTTCTTCGAAGAAAAATGAGTGATAAAATGTTTGAAGAACTGTTTTTTCTTAAGTCAAAATTAAAAACTTAAAAATGTAATATTTTATCTTGTCACATTTGCGCGATCAACCCGATTTATTCGTAAATAATTCACGTAAAAAACAAACTTACATTCAATAAAATGTGTTTTCTTACAAAAGAATTTTATCTTTAAAAAGTATTTGGAAGATACGTATTTTGTATCTAGTATTTCAGATACCGTTCCAGAAAGTTATTTGTATCTGGTATCTGAAATACTTGATTTTAAAGTATCTTGCATTTTGTATTCCAGATACTTTGTATAGGGTATCTTGTACATCACTGGTAACGGTCAATGTATTGTATCAATGTAGGATCAACAAAATCAATCTCTGGATTTTATATTGTTGATTCTGGGAATATCGGTATTCGAAAATGGTAGTTTTCTAATGATTTTACATTTATAAAAGAATGCCAAATCGTACAAATATATTTTTGATGTTTATAGAGTTAACTTATGACTGGACAATTATTAATTAAATTAAAAACTATGTATTCCTGTCCTGGCTATCCTGACGAGACGCAGAGTTACTCCAAGTGGTCAATACAAAGTTTTTAAATTAATTAATACGTACAAATATAATTTATTTATCTCATCAAACATAATAATTTCGTTTTCTCTCCATCCCGTCCGTCTGTATGTCCCCGTAACTTCATGTAACGTCCGTATTTCGTTCGAATTTCGGCTAAAAAAACGGCCGGAGATAGGGCTGGAACCCAGGGCCATCAAATCCGAACCGGCCGTTACGCCCATGTTGCCACGGCCGCCTCTCCGTGGAGCGCCCAAAAGATGCTATAAATATAAACTAAGGCTTAGCAAAGACGCAAACCTATGTTCCGTCATTTTTGACGGGTTGCTGCTGGTATTATTTAATTGTATAATAACTTCTTACTTTGTAACATAAATTTTATTTTTTTGGATCGATTTTCTAAAGATTTTAAATTAATAAAGATATATATTATGTTATTTAAATGAAAATATAAAATAAATCAATCCTCGCGGGGGGAGAGTCCTGAAGAAGTTGTGAGATGACTCCAGCGAAACGTCAAAAATCGTATCTCTGCCCATCCAATATTTTTACAATGTATTTTGATGACACACTATGACCATCTGACCACACAGTGACCATGGTCACTAACGATCTGCTAACAATCTGTATAAATAATCTATACTTGTACTGTGGAATTTTTACCAAATAAAATATGAACATATCTCGTAATGTTCCAAAAATATATAATTGCGTATAACTCAATTTACTGACTTGTGTATGTTAAAAAAGTTTTTATATATTTAAAAATCTATTAATTAGGTAAGTATGTAGGTAATCTTTGATCTAAAATTGCGTAAATAATAATGCAAGATTGTTATTAAATAATAAATTATGTTAAATAATATATTAAATAATAAAACAATAATGCAAACAATAATTTGAATATTAAACAGTAATATTATCACGAACATAATATGTGTAAAAACTGTACAGTGCTTTATCATTTAGTAATGATTCAATTTTCGTACCTACCGCAAAATTACTTTTTATATTGTATTGATTTCGAATTTCCATTACATTGATTTCGAATGTTACGGAATTACATCTATTAATAACGGTATCCCTAAACATTGATAAACTGGTCCAGATTTAGGATTGGATTCCTACATGGTCATCTTCAACACAATAAGCGAGATCAAGGATTGATTAATTTAGGCCACATCCATTGATCTATTCTAATAATACCAATATTGTTATTTGATGATTATTGTCCCAATATTCGAAAAATAGACAAATGTCAAGACATCTGTCAAATGTTAATTTTTCTATTTTTTATTTAATATTTGAACTCCTTGGATGAAGAAATAAATAAACGTGTGTGATATAAACTGATTTATTAAAAAAAATATATTTTTGTCACTATATTACAATGACCGGTTTGCGTGACGATATGAATATCGCTTAGATATCAAATAAAAAGGTGTTTTTTTGGTGTACTACTTATTTTAATGTCTTCCTTCCTGGGTTTCAATTCGTGGGATTGGTTTGCAGCAAAGCAAATCTCCTTCTCCATTCTGCTCGGTCTCTGGCATCCTCTTCAGCTATGTGTAGGAGGTACAATTCATATCTTGGCACATTTGCTCAAGATATTCACGGTTTCCTCCAGTATAATTCTGAGCAGATTTTCAAGGCGTAAAATATGCGTATTTTAATTTAATTTAATTTTTAATTTAAAATTATCTATATGCCATTATCGCGTAACTGTTGGTGGTGGTAAATAAGTGTTGAAAAGTGATATAGCACCATCGTGTATGTTATTATAAAAATGGATGCAATATATGCTTTCTGTCTTGAGTTTAAGATGACAAGTATTTATTAATCCCTTATGCTCCACTCTCAATATATCATCACAAGAATCAGACCATGTATATTCACGGCTACTTTAAAAAGGTATCATGTAAAATTGCAAACCTCGCAATGTAAATTAAACGAGGAATCACACGGACATAAATAATACGATCCGTCTATTTTTTAACGTCGGGGTGGTAATCAATAAATAAGGGGCACTGTTGTAAATCTATGTTTTGTCTATTTTTGAGTGTTATGGTAGCGTAAGAATCACCAAACTAACAAAATTTTTAGTTCCAGAATAGTTAGGTCTAGCTGAAGGCAGTGTCCAGTCGAGAGCTCCCCGGCTCGCGGGATTCCCAGCATCTTGTGTAATGCATTCCCGCTGACGTTTTCGGCGGCCGGCCGCCAGTGGCCGCCCATTTTAAACGATGATTAACTTTTTATACAACTCGAGCAGAAATATTCATTGTCTTCAATTTCCCGCAGAATGCGAGCGGATGACGCCATTTCTAAATGGACCGTTGCTGCAATTATGACGTTCGCGTAATATTGAAATCAATTTTTTTAATACATCATGAAATAAATAAACGAGTGTATATTTTCTTTTTTTCCATTTTTTTCTATTATATTAAATAATTATTGATTCTCGAACAGTATTTTTATAAGAAAGTATGTTCTAAGAACATAGTTAGTAGATTTAATCCCCAGAGGGATAATGAATTAATTAAGGATATATATTTTTTTCAATTGATTCAGCAACATTGTAGATTGACATTTAAAAAAATATTGATCGTATGATTTGTATAAATCTACTCATATTATTTGATTAATTACACCTACATGTTTCGGAAATACCTTTCCATCGTCAGGGTGTTATATGACGATGGAAAGGTATTGTAGGTTTAATTAATCAAATAATATAAGTAGATTTATACAAATAATACGATCAATATTTTAATTAAGGATAAATTATAGAAATCTCCCAGAGACGAAGCTTATATATGAGAAAATAGGATGGAAATCTCTTATACGATGTCTCAGGGCTTACAATGTGTATGAGCTGGCTTAAGTGATCACTCTACACAAAGCAACGTTCACAAATTCAAATTGTTATTAAATTTTGTAAGTTTTATATATATATGATCGAATCAAGAACTTTTCATTTATTACTATGGTCTCTGCTAGAGACATCTGTTGATTTTTTCTGATTAACAAGTTAGTAACCTATACACAGCTTTCGTAACTAGTAATGATACCTCTGTATTTTATTTTTAAGCTGTAAGCCCTGAGTCATCATATAAGAGACTTCCATCCACTTTTCTTATACAAATTAGCTTCTTCTCTATGAGACTTCTATTCTTATATCCAAATACTAATGATTTTAAATTGCATGTTTACTCTAGATACTATACTATATTTATTAGTCTCGTTCCCTCTACTTTACATTTCACACTCTTCTTTTATTAAAAAAAATTATACGGTCGTTTTCTTTAAGCAATTACATTTTTATTGAGATTACGTACGCTCTAAGAAAATGTAAATGAATACTGGCAATAAATATAGAACTAGGTGCCAGAATGTTCATTTTCAGATGCAAGGTAAAAAGTGAATACATTCTTTTTCGCTTTTAACACAAACTTTTCATTAATATTTTCAACACTACTACATGCACATCGGTACCTCGCATGAGTCATTTTGATACTAAAAATGATAAAATACCCATGTATTTAGTACCTTATTTATTAAAAAAATGACGCGGCACTTAATACGTGTGCCCATACAAAAAACACTGATAAAAAACGCAATAGAAGCTATGAGAAAATATGGTGAAATTTGCTCACTCTGCTGGACGACTGCCTTAAAGAATTAAAAAATAAGTGATTTTAGGGAAGAAAATATTTGGAAAAGGTTCTAAAAAATGATCCAGTTTTAATAAACACATTGAGATTAATAAGATTTTCAATAAAATAAAAATATAAAACTGTGCAATCCTCCATTTTAACTGAAACACCATTCAGATTGAATGACGTCACGCATAAATAACCATCACCGTATCTCTTGAACTGTTGTCATAGACATAATACAATGTTTACTTAGGCTTGACGTCACTTAAACACCATGACACCTGCGGGCGTTTTCATGCGAAATTAAAAATAGGTAGATGTAGAGTTTTAGTACCTACTAGTGTAGGTACTTAGGGTAGGTAGAAGGTTATTTCAAAATCTGTCATCATGTCTATTAAAGAACTGTGTACGAATTAAATTTTATGTCCAGTGTCTTTTGTGATAAATACATTGTTTTAATTTGTGTTAATAATAATAAGTGTTCCATTTTGTCTCTCACCGCCGCGAGTCCGTGACACGACTATTACTGTGTCTACTTATAATGTTAAAATATATCAGAAAATAAAATATATATTCGAGTGGCTTAAATGACAACTCTTTAAATCTCTCGTAATTAATTTTCTGTGGATATCTCAATATTACGTTCGGCATATTAAAGATATTCGACTTTCTTTTAAAACAATTCTTTTCAGCCTTTATTCAGCATAGTGAATAATTTACATAAGTACAGCATATATAAACAGTAAAGTAACAGAATACACTGATCCTATTCTGTAGTATTCTGGAATATCTGTGGGCGCACATCCGATTTGTCGAATTAACTTCCGTATAATCTCCCAACTCATCTAAACTGGCCGGTTGGTTTTACCATCGACAACACATGCCCCTGTGGTACCGAAAAGGAGCTAACCCCTGAGTACGTGTTATTTGAGTGTAATGCCCTTGCCAGGGGCATGCAGTGAGAACAAGAAGCATAACTTTTTCCTAAGCATATAAATATTTGATTTCGATTTTTTTCCAAATATGTTTAAATAAAAATCACGCTTCTTTTTCTCATTGTACGCTATTGAAAAACTGTGCAACCGGCATAACATTGACTCCTCTGTAGCTATGGAAGTACTGAGAAATGAAAGCACGGCGGCTAATTATATAAAATACCTAAAAACCACTTTTTATTTTATTTCATTAGAGACTAACATTAGTTAGTTAGTAAGTTAGACTAAAGAGTATTTCAAGTACAAAATTATTAAAAATGTGTATTACGCCATTGTTCACTCTCTGCTCATATACGGTGTTATCGAATGGGGAGGTACTTATAAAAAGTCTTAAATCAGTACAAATATCACAAAGGATCATTATTAAAGTAATTCTGAAAAAATCTACCTTTCAACAAAAGATCTTTTTAAATTGTTTAAAGTACCAAATGTGGATGATATTTTCAAGCAAGTTTCCATATTAAAAATATGCAAAGAAAAAACCTTACAGAAAACCAGGAATACTTTAAGCTTATGAGAAATGGAAACCAAATCATAATGCCTAAATTTAAAACAACCCAAATGCAGAACCACTATATTTATAAAGCCATTAACTACTACAATAATTTACCTATCGAGATACGCTGCATCAATAACCTTTCAGGGCAAATTGAAAAAGTTGAAACTTTACTAAAATCCAACTTACATTCGTAAATCATTTAATCTTATAGCTTTTTTCATAATACTTCAACATTTTATTATCGATTTATATTTTATTACCGTATTATTAAATGACTCGTACATGTACCAATATACAAAATGAGAAGTGAGGCTCCCTCATTAGACTCGAGAGCTTCTCTTCACTGATGAGGTCAACATAACTACAAAGTATTAAAAAAATGTCATTTTAATATGTTCATATGTAAGAATTGTATTTGTACCATATATATAATTAAATTTTAAAAAAATGTGTAAATGACATATAAAGAATGATACATTATTAATTAAGACTCTCCATTGTCCCAATTACAAGTGTCTTGGGCCTGCTCTAGCATAAACATGCATATGTATATTTAAGCATTTTAATGTAATGTGAACATGCAAAAATATGTAACTAAATAATTGGTTAATGTGTTCTATTGGTTTAGATTATCGTAAAGAAAATGGATGTTGTGTAGGAGTGACATTTTGAATGATGACAGGGTGTCTGCAAGAATATCGACATAGACATTACGTATTTATTTATGGTTTTTGTGTTTAATTTGTAGAACTCCATATTTATTTTTAGCGAAATTTAAAATAAATTAAATTTTAATAAATATTATTATTAAGTTCCACGGGTTAAGTATTATGAAAACCACGTCCCGCAAGGTGACAACGAACCAAAACCTTTACATATAGAAACAAAAGGTTTTAGGATGAATTTACTTGAGCAACTAGAAATAAATAAATATAAAAAGGATCCAAATATTAAACTTTTAAATAATCAACAAAAAATGATTTTCTCTCCACTTCTAAATATTTTTAAGAAACCAATAATCAAGGACATAAATTAAAATAATATTTATAAATAACACTTGCAGAAAACGGGGAATTTTGATAATTAAACATAACGTTAACCGAGGCACCTTTAATGATAAGTGCCCGGGAAAAAACATACATTACTACAGGGCTTCACCACAAATATCTAATTACTCTAAAGGGGAAGGGGTAACTTAAAATTGTATAAATAAGTCGTTTGTACGTGGTATATCCACTGTTTGATAATGGCCTTACAAGCCGAAACAGCTGTAACACACAAAAATACTTAACCCGCAGAACTTCATAATAATATTTATTAAAATTTAATTTATTTTAAATTTCGCTAAAAATAGACATTACGGTCAGCACAGAACGTACGACACATTCTTGTGATGGGAGATAAATAACCAACATTATCAGAGTGCTGGCTTATTCTAAAGAACTCCGGGTTGAACATGCAAATTTATGTCAGTGTGTATTGTGTATAATAACTTAAATAATAGAATACTTAAATAATTCCATTCACGCTTATTTGTTTTTTGTTCTTAACACTGATATTTTATATTTAACACACACAGCTTTAAGCATATTTATAGTCTCGCTTTAACTCAGCCGTTACTTAATTACACTAGTTCATTAAGTTTCACGGATTCACTATTTCGAGGGCATTTTAGAAAGCTATTCTTACATATTTGAGTAGAAAACTAATGTGATAACAAAAAGAGTCGCGGTATCCGTTAGCTGGAGGACGCTGAAGGTCTTGGTCTCTTATGGTAATTCTTGCGTGTAGACAGCTGGCGGGGGGATTCCCAGAATTTCAAGGTGAGTTTTTTTGTATTCGAGTTATTCGATTTCGAATTCTAGGTTAATCACTTTCAATTCCATATCTCAGTCTATATTTCGTATTTTTGAGGCATTTTTATGACCAATTCGAGGCATTTTTTCTTAAAATTCGCTGGTTCCGGCGCTGTAAACTCATTGGACGTGATCTTTCAATTTCTAAGTGGAATAAATGTGAATATTTTACATTCTTTACTTAGATTACTCATCAATTATAGTGTAAAAATGCTAAAAATGATAAAAAACATCGGTCATCAGGAACAGCGGCATAAAGACGAGCAAGACCCGTCTGACGGAGGCGAAGTTCGGCAATAGAGATGGGTCGTTCATGAACGAGCTGATCTTTTTGAACAGTTTTATTCACTAAATGAATGATTGTAGAATTCTCTTTATTGAAGCATTAGTTCAGTAGTCGCAATTTTTTTTTTCGGTGAATGATGAACCATGGACTGTCTGTGGACAAATGAACGATCCTAGAAACCTACTCTCCAATTAGAAATAATTTTTGATTGAACGTTACCAATCCTACGATTTTTTGCGGTCAACCCTCCCTCCCCATCAGCAAAAATTTTTATAATCCCACCATCGCTTCAAATAAAAAATGGTGGATGATTAAAATAGCTTTGCGTACAAGATGGATTCTGTATTCAGCAGGGGCGTGCAGTGGAAACATCGCAGCATGACTTTTACGTAACCAATTATTTGGAAAAAAATCGGAATACAACATATATTTCGTAATATTTCTATCACAGTTGTTATCATAGCATTCATATTGTTATATACCATAAAAATCTGTAGCATAAATATTTGACATCTATTTTTTTTTCCAAAATATACGTTTACAAAAAAGTCATGCTTCAATGTTCCCACTGCACGCGTCTGGTATTTAGTAAGTCTACTTTTAGAGAAATTGACATAATTAGAGGCAATATCAACTCAGTATACAGTACCGGGGAGGAAAGCTTAAATTTTACGTACAGATGTGCAACCGCCTCGAAGAAATGAAACAAAAAATACAATTCTTGAGCGCACTGCATTTCGTATATTTTATACATTCTTGTTTTTCTGAAATTAAAGGTCACAGCGTAGCAGGATCGCTTATAAAAACCGCTTTTTATTTTTATTCCAGCCACAAAATAAGAGTTGTTCGGTAATTAAGACGCAATAACAAGTCCATAAAGCTCATTCCTCTGGGGACCGGCTAAGCCGATTGCTCTCGAAGATCGGATGATTAACGCATGAAGACTTAGTATATTTTTGTCTTCTTCTACAGGGTGTATTAACAAGAGCAGGTAGCTTTGAATTGTGCCATATTTCTGGAAAATTCGTTTTCGTCATTTTGTATTTAACAGATAGCAATAATAAATTCGTCGTGGAATGGTACGCGCATTTCAATAATAAAAACTTATAATATTGTAACGGGGCTGAAATGAGTCGCGCACTCATGTCAAGTGACAGTTATTTGAAATGTTTACAATACTACCGAAGATTCCAGAACAAACTAGCGTAATCTACAGCTTTCAAGAGACGTCTCCAACATTCCAGGGACATCTGGAAATTACAAAAACTTACGAGAAAACACTATTAAAGTCTCGAAGGTTCGAAAAATTCCACGTTTCGAGTATAAATAAACAGATCCAGGCCGCGGAGGGCCATTGTTATTTTGACGTTTCCGGCGACGCGGCCCTAGAGGCAAATCAGGGTCTGAGGGGGTTTTCCGAAGCAGGATTCTCCTACACCTCTGACCAGATTGTGCAGGTCACTTTTAATTAGTTAATAATAAATTGTTATTTTAATATACAATATGTATATGGGTGTGTATATATGTATGTATATGTATGTGTATGTATGTATATATATGTGTATAAATTCATAATATGTATGCATTAAACACAAAGTTTGTAATGTACATATTATGTAATAAATAAAAATTGAATTGAATTGAATTGAATCACGAAGCGAAAATACTGTTACCATTAGGCGTGTGAACTAAGCGACAGATAATAAGTGAAGTACTTACCCGCGTGCGGCATTTGAGCGAATATTCTGGAAAAGTTCTTACGTAGCGAAATAAACCGGAGCAATTAGTAATACGTGCTGAAATTGGATGGATTGTTCTAGTGAATAGTGAATAAAGTGTTGAAGCGATTATAAGGTGTCTATTTACGAGTGATAAATTTGCGAAACAGTTTAATTCAATATTAGCGTTACATTTAATAGTGTTAAGAGACTTTGTACGTTTGTTTTATGAATTATTCAGTAATCAATAAATCCGTTTTTGCAAATCAGCGTTTTCTTTAATTCCTCCTGCAACCACCACACGTGACAATATAAATCAACATTCGATGACTGTGACTCGGCGTAAATAAGGTGAGATTTGGGTCGTAGTCATGGAGCAGCAGCAAGCGCAATCATTGGGGCTCATGAGGAAAGGTCAATGCTGTCAGCACTTCTATCAGAAACCGTTCACAAGAACTGGGCCCGACTCTGTTTTTAAGAATATCATCCAACTGAAACAAGCCATTCAATTTGCAAGGCACAAATATCGTCTTAATAACAGTGAAAGTTGAAGAACGCATCGATAACCTGACACGTATGATGCAAATATGTCATGAAAAATGTCATCAAAATGACCAGCAGTCGTGGCTATTTACATGAATGATATAGTAATATATAATTTTGAAGTAAGTAGTTCTTGGAGGTGTATGATTAAATTAAAACACTTTTGAACTTTTTCTCTATATACTTTACATTGTTTTTTGACCGTTCCGGTTTCAACCTATCCCGGCCACCTTCAGATTTATTTACGGCATAGCACCCCAGAAGACATTTAGGATTTCTTTTGTCGGTTATTTCGCTTATTGTTTGTCAGATTTTTTTGGTACAAGACCTTGTGTTTTCCATGGCCTTATTTTGAGTTATTTTGAGAGTTTTTGTTTTAGAAATTTCCATTATTATAAAGACTGCTACATTATTCTCTTAAGCCAGGGAATTTCTACAATTTTAGCTTAAGTGATCGTGAGCTTGAAAATATTTTCCCTATACCAGGAGGGAAAAAAATAAAGATTAACCCTTAAAAGTAATGTACAATTTTACTTCGTGTGTATTTGTATTAGTGGTACAATTGTATACTCGTACAAACACCTTGGTAATATTGTACCATATCTATTTTCTGGTATTCTACAGATTAATGTAATCTTAACTACCAATTTTATATTATTTGACTCACTTTTTTTAAGAGTTATCCTTACCCAAGACTATAATCAATTTTTTTGTATTCGTTTCGATGAATAAGAATTCAAGGAAACGTCGAGAATTGTTTCTCGGAAAACCTTACGGTTCGTATAAAATATCCGCAACCAGTTACAATTAAATATGTCTGACGACCGTAATAACAACCTCAACTCTTTAATTTTTTTGCATATTTTTAAAGAAACAATGAAAAACTCATTTTGAAACGAACATTCCTCGGCTGCCCTATCCAACTCCTTACCATTCATTACTATCCGCTCTTTGGTTCACTTCACCTAGACATACGTTCAATCTCAAATATAAATCCTAAAGATTATTAAAAGGATATTGTAAAAATATAATTCTTTCATAAATTTGGGATGCTCAGTAAATATTTTTAACGCTGGGTTTTCAATTTACACTTGAGTTAAATATATTATAATACTTCAGTCATGCACCGTTGAGCAATAGTAGTCTACACAAATTACAAAATGCTTACAATCTGGTCATTACTGATTCCACCCGCGACTGCGACTCATTGTTATTAGGTCGGTTGGGTCAGGCGTATTCGCAATACAGAACACAGGTACTCACGTATGGGATCGGCTTATTGTGGGAACATTATTTTGCTACTACCGGGATTCGAACCACGGATCTACTCCTTTCCGGGGCGGGCGAGTTATTCAATTACGCTATTTTAGCCTTATATATTTCGGTGAATATATCGACCTTATATGTAAGTCTTATTTATTAATTGATTAAAATTTATTTATTTACTTATATACGCCCATTACAGGCTTTTACATAAAAAATATTACATTAAAATCAAAAGTATATACATTAAACAATATCATAAGTAAGCAGTAAAATATAAAATATATGAATATAAAGTAGTTACATGTATAAGCAATAAAAGGTATAAGCAGTGAAAGTAACAGGTATAAGCATTAAAATATGAGTATAAAAATTAAAAATATAAAATACAGAGCAGTAATGTGTATAAAAAATATACATTACACATTACACATTATTACATGTATATATTAACAGCAGTTATTGTCTAATCCCGGTTCGGATCCCGGTAGTAGCCAAATATTTTTTCGTGGATTAGATTTTTCTGTACGTCTTTCTAATTGATTAATTAATTTGGTTTTAAATTTCACAGAACCTTGTTCTGAAAAATTGCAACTTCACAATAAGAATGTGTTCTTGAACATAATATTTATTATTATGTACGTGAAAAAATTGTACTGTAATTTCAAATTTGGCGTATTGTGTTAGGTTAGTTCGTGACCCTGTCGTTTGGCAGCGTGCAGGACCCACGCTTTCAGCAATCTTTATACGATGGAAGAGTCCTTTTCATTTCTACATCTACTAGACCTCTCTTCATTTAAAAAAAAACAATCAAATTAGTATGTGTAAGCCGTGCGTGCGTGCGTAATTGTTTCATTTTTTTGGTGTTTACACCCGTAAACACTAACTAACTTTACACATACTAATTCGATTATCTTTTAAATGGAAAGATCTATACTCGCGTACGGTCTTCATTTGCAAGTGTGTATGTGTTATTTTGTATAGCTATGTATAGTCTCGTACATAATTTTCACAGAGACGGAGTTATGAATATGAGAATCCTGCGTGGAAATCTTTTCGTACAATGGTCCAGAGCTTACAATCTGTATGAGCTGGCTTAAGTGGATCACTCTACACAATGCAACGTTCACCAATTCCATCGTAAGAACATTCACACATTATAATTTTTTTTTGAAAGCTCTATAAATGTTCAAATCTTAGTTTCCTTTTTTTGAGTATATAAGCTATGTAGGTACCTATATTTTAATTAAATGCTGTGGACATAGAGCGCAAGAAAATGGTGATTGTAGTAGAAGCTGGAGGACTAGGCTAACTTTTTTATTAACTTGCAATTCGTTCCTGTGTACTCTACTTACTTTTTCTATTATATATTTACAAATACCAACATTTCAACAAGCAAAAAGGTGTAGGTACTAGTGAAACTAAATTAAACAATATTAATAATAAGCTAACAATATCTAAAAAAACAATATTTATTGTTTTATCAACAGAGTATATACAACGTTGGTATTACAAAAATTAAAATTCTAAATTACAATTGAAATTTTGATATTCGAATTATGGAGTATTTAATATGTTTAAATATCAACAACTATTTTGAATTTTCTAATCAGCTTTTGGAAACAAACCATTATTTTGATAAGGGCTAAAGCCGCAACAACCGTAGAACTTGTATGAGAAGGTGTATGAATTTGGCCGAAGCAAAAGTGGTGTGCCAGGATAGAAGAATATTGTGTTCTATCCTCTCTGCCTACCCTGCGGAGAAACGGCGTGATGGTTAGTTAGTTTTACTTAGTTAAGTAATTCTAAGTTCAAAGAAAACAAATTAAAAAAAAGGTTAATTGCAAATGAAATATTATAAATAAACAAATACTTTTGATAAATATTTACTGTTAACATTTAGCTATTCAACAAACATATATTTATTTTTTGTTTTTATAAATTTCTATACTTCGAATGTAAATTTTTGGTAAAGGTTGTGTACCCCGATGAAAGGACCATTGTCCCCGAAACATGTTAACAATTCAATAGTGTTTTCTTTTTATTAATACATAATATTACCACAAAGTTACCAAAAAACCTTTTCAACAAAAGATCTTTTTAAATTGTTTATACCAAACGTGGATAATAATTTCAAGCAAGTTTCCATATTGAAAATATGCAAAGAAAAAAACCTTACAGAAAATCAGGGATACTTCAAGCTAATGAGAAAAGGAAACCAATTCATAATGCCTAAATTTAAAACAACCTAAATGCAGAACCACTATGTTTATAAAGCCATTAACTACTACAATTATTTACCTTTCGATACATGCTACATCAGGAACCTTTCAGAGCAAAATAAAAAAAATAAAACCTTCCTAAAATCAAAATTAAATGCATAAATCATTGAAACCTACAGCTTTTTTCAAAATACTTCAACATTTCATTATCAAATTACCTTTTATTACCGTATTATTAAATGACTCGCATATGTACCTATATATAAAATAAGAACTGAGGCTCCCTCATCAGAATTCTCTTCACTGATGATTTCTACATGACTACAACGTATTAAAAAAATGACAATTTGATAATTAAATATGTAAGATTTGAATTTGTGCCATATATATATGAAATAAAAAGTTATTTTGGTGTTATCGAAGAAGAAATTAAACGATATTTGGCAGTGAAAGTTTTCACGAGCGCGGTGACTGTAAACGGATAATTGGATCAAAGGGAAATTGAAATGATCCGATCCTACCTTTGTTCTCGCTGACAAAGGGGTCCAATCAGCCCGGCAGCCATTAGCGGCCCGCCTCCATTATTCTGGGCGCTGACGGACCGCCAAACTAACACCCACCGGGCCTACACCGCGGACGAGCGCAAAGTGGAACACATTTCCAACACCCTCCTAGCATTTTAAGCCACACACGCTAACTTTGTTTTTATCGCCAAAGTTCGGGAAAAACTTTTAGTCAAAGTAATATTTGAAAACTGGAGGAAAGCTTGTGTGATCCAGACTTCCAGACAATACAAAATCGTCCCTTGTAAACTTTCAAGGTGTGTTTAAGGGCTTTTATACATTCTTTATTGAGATGATTATGATAATAACGCCGCTTCAATATTTTGTGGAGCTTGTTAACATATTTTTTTAGGTGGCTTAACTTTTTTATTGTATTAATGGTCCCGATATTTTTGAAAAGCTATCGAGACAGCTCCTCGAGAAATTTAACTCCAAAAACTATTTGAATACAGCTCAAAGGTCATCTCTTCGCACTTGTCTTATTAAACATACAATAGAATAATAAAATAAAAGAAAGTCTTTCTTTATTTTCTTGTTAAAAGTTAAGTTTATTTAATATTTTGAACTAGTACTTCTTAACACACAATATTATGTACCTTCTCTCCGTTTTACGTAGTATAGTATTAACGTGTTTGAAACATTATTTTGTAAGATTGATTATTAATATTTATTATCGTATTTTATTGTATTTAAAATAAATTAAATGCGGCAAATAATTGGTAACTCGGAACTTTTGCAATCTGGTATTTTTTTTTATATATTTTTTTACGAGATGTCTTTTTTTGTGTCTACCTACAACCTATTTTGTTTTAAGTGTCACAAAGATATGTTCTTAATATCGCAGCATCACAATAAAATGTGTTTTCATTTAAAAAAATGGAAGAGCGTCTACCCATGAACGCGCGATAGAAGTTATACTTCTTTGACGTGATTTTAATAATTGATATCTACATATTGGTTAACAATGTATTTATATAATAATACGATGTCTACGGAGATGATAAATATAATTGATAACACTTGTAACTATTGGTTTGTGATAGCTAAAAATAGGGAGATAAATGTCTTCGAGTCGACGTCTC
Source organism: Agrypnia vestita (assembly GCA_016648135.1). Classification (NCBI taxonomy): domain Eukaryota; kingdom Metazoa; phylum Arthropoda; class Insecta; order Trichoptera; family Phryganeidae; genus Agrypnia; species Agrypnia vestita. The sequence goes on from JADDOH010015044.1 coordinate 49,935, forward strand.
AAGACAGTTCAAAGACAAATGATGCGACGAATGTTCGACGAAGTCCTAATGCCTACCCGATTTCGTGTTTTATCGATTTCCGGTTCCGTATTCAAAAGTTTCGAAACTACACAACTTTGGCAGCCACATTGAATGTCGAATGAGTGAATATGGTTTTTGTTTTGAAAACGAATATCTTACAGTTACGTCGTTTTTTGCAAAAACATCGACAATAACATACACACCTAAAATCATAATCCAATACACAGTCCTAATTTTCAATTGAATAACCAATCATTCGTAATCATCTTTATGATTGGTATTGGTATAAATAATGTATTGTGGACCATCATAACTCTATTGATGGTCCACAATACATTATTTATATTAATGGAACACTAATTTCTAGTCAATATATTTTTGACATACTATTGCAATTTGCTTTTACTTTGTGGTTATTCATCACGAATATAATTAAACGAATTAACTTAGTTTATAACCACTTAACTTTTGATAAAACCAACCAGTTTCGGAAATAACGTTCCTTCGTCAGGATATACTTAATACTAATTAAACTTCATCAAATTTGAAGAGAAACCATTATTTGTAGCAATTTGTTTTATACAGATTAGACGTTTAAATAATTTAGAAGCCCTAGAAATTAAGAAATCCATAAATAATAATGAATGCATTATAAATTACCAAAAAATGTAACTTACAGTCCTATCTTGAATATGTTCCCTTTCACCCTATCACCTGTTTTTTTCGCACTATTTACCTCAGTTTGGACACTTGACACTGAGGTATGATTGTTCATAATTTTGTAAAGTTTACTTAGTATTAAGTATACCCTGACGAAGGAAAGTTGTTTTCGAAACCGGTTGGTTTTACCAAAAGTTGAGTGGCGATAAACTAAGTTAATTCGTTTAATTATAAATCATATTTTTGACAGTATAATGGATGCGCGCGCATTTCGTGGTCTCGTATTTCCGTTGCAGTACGTCGTTACAATACATTTTTTACCCTCAATGCGCCAAAAGAAAACTTTAAAAATATATTCAATGTAAAGAATGTACTATTTATATATTAATTCTATTCAATTTGACAGATATCTTTTTAAAGATACATTATTTTATTCTCATTAGCGAAAATTTGGAGATAGGATCTGTTACCTACTCTGTAAGATTTCCATTGTTAGTATTATTTTCGCTGAAGCGTATACTGTATATTTATAATTTAACGAAGTACTGAAATACCAGTTTGTTTTATAATATTAAAGGATATTTTATCATATTGAGAGAACAGCCTTCAGCACCGAGTCATCACAATAGATCTAAATATTCGAGACTCGTATCACGTGTCATTATTTCCTCCTTTTCTCCTCCCCATCAAGGCCCTCCAAACAGGATAAATATTTGACATGGTAGGAAATAAACGATACCTTCAGTATACTCGAGAGAACGGAAAAGGGTGGAGGAAAGAGACGCGGGGAACGGGGTGGACGAGTGGTTGCTAAAATTATATTAGGGAATCGATTGATTATTCTTTTGGGAACATTAATGGTCCTGCCAGGAACATACACGGAAATTTAGATACCGCAGGAAAACACCGCGTGTGTTTGTGAAAAATCTTAATTATCTGAAGAATGTTGATAACCGGTTTTGTTTAGTGTTTCAAGGCTGAATAATTGCAATAACAAAGTAACCGTTGACTGGCAAATCACCTTCACCTTCAATCTTCCTTTTATTAAAATCGTAGTAGTACTGTAATTATTCATCGTCTGCAGCTTTACGTTTTTAAAGAAAAGTGAACTCGATTGATTAGAGATGAACTGTTCTAAATATGAGGGGTATAAAAGCAAAGTAGCGAAGTCCCAAAAATAGAAATGATGACAAATATATATATATATTTATTTTTAAATATTTATTTATTTATTTATTAACGCCCTATAGAGCTTTTACATTAGATAAGTAAAGTGTACATTAACAGAATATATAGTTTAAAGAAAAAAAGATAATAACATGTAAACATAATAATGACAAAGTAGATTTTTTTTTTAAAATACAGATACAAATATATAAAGATAAATATAATTTAAAGTAAAAAGTATATAAAAAGTAGAAGCATAAGAAAAACATAATATAATAGAAATTTAAAAACAAAAAAAGTAATAATGTAGAGTGAAAAGATACAGCACAAGCTTTGAAAGTCATATTATAATAAAAAATATACATACAAATACAAATCAATTATTTAAGTCCAATTCGACAAATACTAGTAATCTTTCAGTACACCTTTCAATATATGTTAGAATAATATACAGTTATTGGCAAAGATGTCCTGATGTACTCAGTGTGTATGTATGCATGCATGGATGCAATATAATGTTCTGATATTGTGCGATGATGGACAGAATAGCCACCACCCCACTCGGATCAGGATTATTTTCCTTCCCAATCTCCACCGATAATGATTGATCTCTCGACACGTGAAATAAGCCAGGCCAAAACTAACTACGTCCACAGCTGACAAATTGTACATAGAGCTTTTTCCTAGTGTGTCGAGTGCGGATTCAATCTCCAATTCTCCCGGCTTCGTCGAATCCGGAACAGATCGATCTGTCTATTCTGAAAGGCTGATGTGAACTGAAGGATTCAGATACCACACGAAAAAGAATGTCTATTCTCAAAAGAAAAGGACACCGGCACACACGCTTTCCAACTGTCACCGGGCGGATTTTTCAAAAATTTTAAATCCATACTAGCGGTTGGCGCAGAATACGTCGGATGTTAGTTTCGACCAATCAAATTAATGAGTTTGGCGTTTACATTGCAGAAATTATTCACGATAAACATAAAATAATAAATTTGATACTTCACCTGTCGATAAGAGATTCTGTTTCTCTAGAAACTTAAGTAGTGAAAAAAATATAAATATTAAACTCGTGTAGAGATAACAAGGTAAATATTGTGGTTTTATCATTATATATTAAAGTTAAGATTTCAGAGGTTATAACGCTTTATTCCTTCCAAATCACTATTAAAAGCAAAGACATCGTTATCTACTTCAACCAATCAATCCCCAAGGATATGTCACTTGACAAAATGGCCGCTTCATACTAAAGTGAGAGCTGATGTCGATTTTAGATTGAAACATCATGATAAAGAGTGCAATATCCAATTATGTAAATAGCAAAAGTAGCAATGCCAACCATTTGGTTGCAAACACAGCAATATCCACATTGAAAATTTAAATATATATTTATACAAAAACACGTATATATATATAATATATATATATATATAGATATAAAATAAAAAGTGAGGTGGCAATTGTTTTTGCACAGAATTCTGAGGAAATTTCCTTGAGTAATGACAGGTTTTTTTTACTCATCGTCATATGACATTACACAACCTACTTCTAAAGAATAAAACTTTTCCTCGTGTGAGCCGATCGGAATTGTCGATATACGTCGCCTGTTTGAAATGTCCCACTTATCTACTGAAGTGAACGCGTAATGAATGTATCGATAAGCCAGTCCAGAGTCCCACCTCACCGACCGAGTGTGAGTTGTGTCAGGAATGCGAGACGGTCCCGCGCGGTGAACGAGCCCTCGCGCGGCGGATATGATTTACGAGATTTTGATGATCCCTTAATACGTCAGAAAAATACATCAGTCGGGGTTTTGTGCCATTCTGAGTCCATTACATCCAGCGGCTGCGAGCTACAAAATAAATAATACCTACTCCAGGAGTAAGGGTACGAATTTAAGGTCTCGTTCAGAATCGCGGGAATCGTGCGATTGCAAATTGTTCAGGCAGTCGCGGTTAATAAGCGATTTGTGCTCGCGAATAGCGCGTCAGTTAATAAACGTCAGTTTGACAGCTCCGCTGCCGTTCTCTATCTTTGAATATCGGGGATAAATTCGCTCATTACTTTGTAAACGACGGCCGTGTTCCATGGCAAGGCACAAAAATATCATTCTGTCAGTTTATTTTTGGTGAATAAATACCTACGTACTTAAAATACTCCTTTTCTCCAACGTGTGTTTACCATTTCCAAATATCTCCACCAATTCCTGCCAAGTTTGGTTCTTGGCAATTTTATTTGAGTAATCCTCACATTGAAGATCCCACATTGCAGGTCTTTTCTCCACTTCATCAATAAAAAGTTCAGTATCCAAGCGATCCATCACGCATGCTCCTGTTGTGACCCTCGCGAATCCCACGCGATTCTGAAACCGCTCGGTTCCCGCTGTGTCTGAACAAGCCCTAAAGAGGAAGCGATACTAGACATGGTCATCACTGACTGAGATCCTGTCTTGAGTATATAAAACGACATAACTGTGACATGGGAGCATGGAATCCATAGTTGGTTCTATGATGGGTAATGAACAACAGTTCATTATTTCTGAGTCTACGGGAAGGTAAGGGATATTGAATTATATTTGGCCGAGTAACGAAGGCACATCCGTGTGGCCGTTTAATATTTTGAATATGCTGATTTAGTCAGTGTTTTCTCTACGTTTTTGAGGGTATAAATTTTTAACATTGACTTAATTTCACTATACGAGTAGTCTCCTATATTCAAGCCCATCATCCATGCAACTTTTCTTAAGAAACGATGTTGCACGGATTCGATGTGACTTAATGTGATTATGAGAACAAACAGATAAAAATGGATGAAAGATGTAATGGAACGGTATCCTAGAAATGGAAAAAGACCAAAAGGACGTCAAATCAAGAGATAGGAAGATGACCTACCTATCTTTTGGCCAAAAGAGAATAGAGACCGAGATCTAGAGAATGAAACTAAACAAGAAAATCCTTATTTACATAGTTTCATTCTGTTATACACTTGGGATAAGTATTTGGGCAATAATACTTTTACTTTTCTATCATGTGTTGTATACTCGGTCACGGCGGAGGAGCTCTTACAGTCGTCCGCAGGGTCTAGTAGCAAGTAATCGGTGGTAACATCCGCGAAGCAGCCACCAAAGCTGAACACCCTCTGTTCAGCTTTGGTGGCTAGCAGTGAGCAGATACAACGTAATCATTTTCGGCCGTGAAGTCGTTCATAGTCGCCCGTTGGGCCTAGCAGTGTAGCAGTCAGCAATCGGAGACAGCCGATTGCAGACGCTAATAGCTGTACAGCTGCCACTGTTTGTCGCGAAACGGCCTTTATCCACAATAGCCGATTGCTTAACTAATTTATATTATATATTAATATTAATTGACTTACGAGTATTTTGATTATGGAGATTATGGAGACTAGCTGTAGTGTGGTAGATAGAATAAAGAAAGGAGTGCTGAGATGGTTTGGTCATGTGGAACGTATGAACGAGGAAAGGATGGTTAAGAAAATATATGAGGCGAATGTTGAAGGCAACAGGAATAGAGGGCGTCCGCAAAAGACCTGGCACGATCAGGTACTACAAGTATTTGAGGATGGCCCTC
>JADDOH010015045.1:0-50554 GCA_016648135.1 Agrypnia vestita
ATACCTATCTACACCTTCAACTCTTTGCAAAAAATACGTCAGAAATATTGAGAAAAAAATGCAAACTTTGATATTGCATATCTCCGTACTTATCGATATCATCAGGTCATGGTTGCTTGAACATTTTCGACTCATTATCAAGGTAGGAATCATCCACCTGCAAATTTTTCGCTATTAGCTATGAGACCCTCACTTATATTCCCACAAATTATAGTCTATTTAAATTGCCTTACAGAGATTGCTAAAAAATTATTAACGAATCGAAAAAATGTCTTTCAAAATCAGGGTTCGAAAAAATCCCATTTGTATAATGTATATCCGATATATAAAAAATTGGATATATATCCAAACTATTTTCTCCTATTTGCACACGTCGATTCATACTAACTCGAAATAATTAGAGAATTTATTATTTTTATTTTGTACATGAATTATTATTTATCAAATAAATGAATTGCGTTTTGAAAAACCTAATACATGCAATTATTATATATAAGTTATAATAGTTGCTCTTTCTAATGTAGTGTTATGGGTGTTTGTTTCTTTGTGTTAAATAAAAAACGGATTATATGAAACAAATTTAACTTTTGTTTCATATTCAATCAGAATCTAATCTACAAGATTCAAGAAAAACAATAAATTTCAAGAAATGTTTATTTAGAGAAACAGTTTTTAATAGTTCCAAAGCCTATATTTCTTTAACCTTATGTTCTTTTTATATAAATATTGAACCAACTTATTACTTTATAAACATGTTCTTTGACTTTATTTTAAAATATGCAAATAGCAAAAAACGTTTTTTGACGTTCGGCGGGCGGACATTTCTGTTTCTTGCGATGGATAAACAGATATAAATTGAACTATTACAGCTGACCACATGTGTTATATATCACTGAATATGTATTATATATCACATGTCGTTATATATCACTGATTTGAGTCATGCCTCAGCTCATTTTAACATCCAATTCAAATCCTCTAGTGTTTGAATTGCGATCATTCGGTGTTAGCCTAACAATCTGTCATTAGTCATTTCAGCCTTGTCATCACGTATAGATTTTTAATTTTACATGAATAAATCATTCATCGTCATATTAATTAATTGAATAATTCGGTAGCAATAACGAATTAACATAATACAATGGAAAACAAATTGATCTGTCTATTATTGATTTATGTATTCAGAATGCCGGAACGAATGATTGGCATTTGCTTATTCATGGATTGGATTATAGGCAGTCCGATGTACAATACGGTATTGAATAGGTCTCTGAATAAATCAGGGTTGCATGTTGGAAAATTGCAATGTGCCTATTGCAGTTATTGCCTGGCTTAGGGCAATTTATTGTCAGTATACAGGGTGTCTCATAGCTATTAGTAAAAACTTCACAGGTGGATTCCTACCTTGATTATGACAAATTCATTCTTCAATAAAAATCAAAGAATATGATAACCTTGTAAAAAAATTATATTTTCAATTTTTGGTTTTCTTCATTTTATTCGAGTTGCATTAGAGCGAATGAATTTTTCATAATCGATGTGAGTTACTTTTATGATTGTTCAAGTTTTTCAAATAATAAGTCAGAAATATTAAGAAAAAATGCAAACTTTGAAATCACGCATCTCCATAACTATTGATATTAGACCATGGTCGCTTGAACATTTTCGACTCATTATCAAAGCAGGAACCCACCTGTGAAGTTTTTGCTACTAGCTATGAGACACCCTGTATAACTTTGGGGGCTTTTTAAAAAAAAATTAATTGACTAAGTGACCATCACGCCGTTTCCCCGCAGTGGTAGGCAGAGAGGATAGAACGCCATATTCTTCTATCCTGGCACAGCACTTTTGCTTCGGCTAGATTCATACATACCTACATCTACTCATGCAAGCTCTAAATTTAATTCAAAAACTTTTTTTGCAAATAGAAAATACTCCTTGCATTCTGGGTGAAATGTCAATAAAAATGTACTATTGTTACTTAAAGAATATCCGTAGTTAAAGACATGAGGGACATCAAAATTTGCATTTTGTTTTCAACATCTCTGACTTATCTTTTGTAAAACATTAGACTAAGATGGAAATAATTTATTGTTTCAGAGGTAAGTTTATAGAATTCCGAAATGGTCTTAAAATATTTTATAAATAAATAAAAATTGTAACCATAAAATAAGAAATAAGAAATCATTAAATAAAACAGGAATATCCAGTAACAAATATATAAAATAAATACAGATATAATTAGAAAAGCTAATGCATTCAAAATCGTAGTATCCAGTTATCTTATTATTATTATTATCATCATCATCATCGTCATCACTGTTGGCTCTAAAACCCCTAGTGGGTCTTGGCCTTCTCAAGAGTCTTCCTCCACTCATCTCGGTCTAGTGCCAGCTCTCTCCAGTTCTGTATCTCCAAGGCAGATATGTCTTTGAGAGCATTATCGCTCCATCTTCGTTTTGGTCTTGCTGAGCTCCTTCGCCCTATTGGTCTTGAATTCAGCAGGGACTTCTGTGCTCGTTGTTCTCTCTAAGATATTCTCTCCCATGACCCAGCCACCGAAGTCATCTCGATTTTATAAATTTTTCGCCCTTATTTCCTTAAAACAAAGTGTAGCGCTCATTGTCGTAGCGTCTGCGAAAAATACGTGTAGAACTGGCATGTAGAATCTACGTAAAACCGGTCCAAAGGTACGTCTCGAAATTTTCCCATCAAAAACGTCTAGTGCTCGCTCGTTCCTCTTAATCAGTAGGTACCCATGAGTATCGAAACTACGCGCTACGGTAAATGTCACAGAAATCAACATTTGAAGCAATAAATAAAAAAACTCAGAAACTGGGTGATCCTATTTACTTTCAAACTAAAAATTACGTCATTTTTATTACTATTCATGACGAATCAACATGACGCTTTATAAAAAACTAACCCAAAAAAACAAGTTTCTATTTTACTCCCTTTCCCATTTACTAGTTGAAACAGGTTTCGCGCTTATTCCACGCGACGGGCTCGAGTCGGGCAACGCTACGAAAGGGAGTAGTACTAAAAACCGTTCAATTTTCGAAAAATCCAAAATTATACCATAATAATTTAAAAAAATTATACGAAAATTTTTAAAATATTTTTTATCGTCGCCACGAGTCTGCCTGCAAAATTTCAGCTCGATTGGATCACGGGAAAAAGGTAAAATCGATCCAAAGTTTTTTCGGCAGACAAGCGACAAGCAGACAAGCCTACAAGCAGACGCTACGAGTTAAAAGAAAGGGAGTAAAAACAATAGAACACTCTTTTTTACGGATCTCGACACAAGTTTTCTCTTCGTACGGTCTCTACGGTGGGTATGATACTGGCTTCTCACACCGAGGGTTCCGGGTTAGATTCCCGGTGAGTCACAATTAATCTACGTGATTTTACTCAAGCCTGGATGTTTTGCTTCTGTAATTGGGCCTCTTGGCCTGTTGAAGCCTAAATAAAACAATTGAAAAAAAGTTTCAATTTTTCAATTTGAAATAATATGAAAATAATAAAATGTAGGTAGGTACAGTTGCCGGCAAACTTCTTGAAATTCTTTGGCGTAGTGGGGGAATGCGCAGAAGACAAAATTTGGGTCTCGTTGGTGGAATGGTACATGCGCAAACTTCCCCCCACTACGCCATAAAATTTCAAGATGTTTGCCGGCTACTGTACTAAATGTGCTGATTTTCCTTACATTTTATAACATTATAAATTGAATCAGAAGTCTATGTACAGAAGGTAAGGCATCATGTTTTGGCTGCTAGGCATGTTTATAAATAGTTTTTGTTCTTATGGTGTTTTATAAATATGATTTTGGCCGTAACACCATGTCTCAGCTGCGTATGTGAGCACTACATATAAAAAAAAACATAACATAAAATAAATACAAAAATTTTTAAAAATGTCATGAATTTTGGTACATTATTTAGTTTATTTTTTTTTGTTTCAGGTAAGTACTTGGACGAATTGGACGACAAGATGGCAGACTTAGCTAGCAGCAAAAACTTCGGTAGAGTCTCTATCGTGTAATTTTGATAAGTATAAGATATTGTTAACGCTTTGGGTGAAATGCCAGCATTTCATTTTTTTTAAATAAAAAAACGACACTGACCTACCCGTAAAATCTCCGTAAGATCTTTCTGTGAAACATTGGAGCATCGTGAATGTAACTTATACCGAATATTTGAAATTCACTCGATTTCATACATGTCAAATCAAAGAATTAAATCTTTCGGAAATTTAAATCGCATTTCTTTTATAAGGTTTTGATAATTTGATTTGACTTGTATCAAGGCGAATGAATTTTCAATATTCGATATAAATTACTACTAAAAAAGGTAAGTCCGAAACAGTGAAAAAAAGAATGCAAACTTTGTCGCTTATCTCCGTAACTTTTTACCCAAAGTGTAAAAAATATTTTCTATTCAAAATTGAATTAAAAAGACTTCCCCGAAGTTTCTGCTTCTAGTTACCAGATACCCTGGATAAATTTCATATTTTTAATCAGAATATTTTGAGTATGTTAAAAATTTTCAAGAGCTCAATACTGGATTTTATCCCCAGGGGAACATAATTAATCAACATATATTATAGATGTCTCACAGAGACGAAGCTATATTGTTCTTGAAAATTCTCAAAGTAGTCTTGACTACATAAAAACTGGTCTAAAAGAAAATATTTTTTAAATAATTTTCAGGCGTTTTCTAGTGTACCTAATGTTAACAATTCGAAAGAACGTCGTATACAAATAAAAATATTATTGCTTTAAAAACTCCAATCAAAAATATTACCCAATTTCGTTACCAACGGTGACATCTGTGCTGGTTTATGGGAATAACAAACTTCAACCACACACAAAGACGTAGTAAAATTAAAACTCGCATATGAAACAAGATGTGCAAATTAAGCATATATACAACATTCGAAAATTTGATAGATGTGTTAGTCTATCATGGGTGGAAGTGGTGAACGTTACGCTGTGTAAAGTGATCACTTAAGCCAGCCGTTCGTAAGTCCTTTGAGCACCCAAGACCTCCATGCCTTCTTCCCCATATAAAAAAATAGCTTCGTCTCTGTGAGACATCTACACACTATACACATATTTTGATTTTTACTCTTATGCGCCTGAGGGATCTCATTTCCGTTGGAGTCTGGATTCTGGAGCCGTCAGAAGACGAACGAAAGTTAAGTAGAATGTTTTGAGTTTGTTCAAATCTTTCAGAACAGTACTGGATTTCATGTCACATCATCATGATCATTCTTGGCACTACAACCCTTGGTGGGTCTTGGCCTCCTCAATAATTTTCCTCCACTCATCTCGGTCTAGTGCCAGCTCTCTCCAGTTTCGAAGCTCTAAGGCAGAAACATTAATTGATTAATAATTTCACATAGACATTATTAATCAATTAATGTATATTATAGATGTCTCACAGAGACGAAACTGTAGTTTTTATGGGAAAGTAGGCATAGAAGTCTTTTGCATGTACATAGGACTTATGACCTATCGTATGGTTGGCTTAAGTGATCACTTTACACAATGTAACATTCGCCATTTGAACCCATGATATTAATTAGTAGGCATGGTATATGGAGTTGGCAAAAGAGGAATGAAAGTAGACTGAATGCGGTAGAAATGCGGTCACTAAGACGCTTTTGTGGAAAATCTTTGGTCGATAGAATAAAGAATGAACAAATTAGACGTGAATGCAATGCTGGCTGTAGTGTGGTAGATAGAATAAAGAAAGGAGTGCTGCGATGGTTTGGTCATGTGGAACGTATGAACGAGGAAAGGATGGTTCAGAAAATATATGAGGTGAGTGTTGAAGGCAACAGAAATAGAGGGCGTCCGCGAAAGACCTAGCATGATCAGATACAACAAATGTTTGAGGATGGCCCTGTTAAAAGCCGCAACAACCGTAGAACTTGTATGAGAAGATGTATGATGTATGAATGTGGCCGAAGCAAAAGTGGTGTGCTAGGATAGAAGAGTGTGGCGTTCAATCCTATCTGCCTACCCCTGCGGGGAAACGGCGTGATGGTTAGTTAGTTATATTCTATCATGGATGGAAATGGCGAATGTTACATTGTGTAAAGTGATCACTTAAGCCAACCATACGATAGGTCGTAAGTCCTATGTACACCCAAAAGACTTCTATACCTACTTTCCCATAAAAAACTACAGTTTCGTCTCTGTGAGACATCTATAATGTACATTAATTGAAAGTTGAGTATCTTACATCAATATATCCTCCCTCGTCGGCACATCCCTGCCGATAAATTATTCAAACACCGTGCAGAAATTCGATGGACATTTCCTACGGTCTTGGCCGAGGACAATATCCGCGGAGAATTTCTATTATGCCCCGCGCGTAATCGCTCTATCGCCGCGGGTCTGCAAAACCTCGGTTCGCGGTCCGAATTCGTCCGGCTGTTGTATCTGTCTTTACGACGTTTTGTCCGCATCCCAAACGGGGATTCACATTGTTCAAGTCTGCGACTTTTTTTATTACACTCCAAACACGAGTGCATGCATTGACGTATTATGATACAGACACCTTATTCCCATACTATAGCTAGACCGCATTCAAAATAATGTGCGCAAAAAAAAGTGTGTTGTTACGATGCAAAAAATACACGACACAAAAGAAGTTTTTCTAATAAGTAAGTAACCTTTTTTAAACAAAAAATCAATTTGGAATATCATATTGAGACTTGTAATACGGGCTTGCGAGGCAACTTTCCCCCGCTTTCTTCTTACCCGACAAAGCTAGGGAATGGTCTTTTGATTGTGGTCGACCTATAGCCGGCTTTCATATGTAACAAATGTTGCATTGAAAGAGACAAAAAATCTTATTTCACAAACGCTCTGCGTGTAGACAGAAAAATGAGGTAATTTGATGTCACGGTGACTAAAATGACATACTCATTCTTACAATAGTGTACGATTCCGTGTTCCGAGAAATAGGGCATCCCATACACAAAATACATTTTTATTTCGCGCATGCAAAGCTTTCAATAATAACTGTATCGATATTGACCTCTTCAACATTGGTCTTAGAATGTTTTAGATTACATGTACTAAATCGACTTTGGCCATTCACTCACTATATCTAATCTTCTCTTCCTCCACCTCTATCCTGACTCCTACTTCTCCATCCCTTTTCAATCACTTACCATTATTCAGTCTTAATATTGTTTGTTGCCTACTACTATTCATTAATTAATTCAAAAATATCGTGTCTAACTTTGTTCTTAACATCTGTGAATCTTTTTAATTGGTCTATGAAATGAACACTATGCTTTTACGTTATATGTTTAAAAAACTGTTAAGATTTCTTAAGGGGGGGTAAGGTTAATTCGTACAAAAAAGGCATGTTTTTGTGAATTTTTTGTGACGACACAGTTAAAATCTCTTTATTAAAACTAGTACCTTAAAGTATGAGATTTGAAGAATCTTGTGTAAAATTTTCAAGAAGAAATATTAAAAAATACGGCAATGGCAGCAATTATTCGGACGTGTCTCGGAAAAAAGTAGAATTGCGGTGTCCATTATAACTTGGTGCTAGATCATCTGAAATCAAAAAATCAAAGTTCATTCGTTAGATAATAGGTTTCCCAGGTAACGCTGGGAGGGTTTTTTGAAATTTCAATTTTTCAATTTTTTTGGAACACTTTGAAGGGAAAAACGCGATTTTTTGCGAAAAATATCGACTAATTTGTTATTAAAAATAAAAATTAATAACAAATTTGAAATCCAGCGTTACCTCGTAAATTATGTACAGAAATAGTGTTCAAAATTTCAAAAGGATCGGTGCAATAGTTTTGAAGTTATGATGGACACCGATTTTGAAAACGTGAGATGTGGGGAAAACGCTTTAAAGTTTTGCACACTGTAAAATTCAAAATAAAACTCAACACTTATTTTATACTTACACATAATCGTCGATGCCATGTTCACACAGCAAAGAGCTTTCATCATCAGCATATTTTTGTCCTTGTCTATGCAAAACTCTTCCAATACAATAGCACGTCCGGTAGTACTCAGGTGAGCGCGTCTCATAGCTGCCCGAGCAGGTATAGAAAATCAGTCTGAGTATCGCTCAAATGTTCATAATTTCGTCAATTTTGCTCCGATTGACTTGAAATTTTGACGCAATATTCTTGCGATGTTATACATTCATTTAAAAAATTAAAAATAAAATGCAAAAAAAAAGTTAAAAACCTTACCCCCCCCCTTAACAAATACTCTGTTCCTTTTTCCCCGGGACTTTTTTCGGCGTAGCGTCGCGCCCAATCACAAAGAAAGTCCGTTCGATAACGAATGCAAGTAAGGCAATTACCTTATTTTTGAGTTACCAAGATTTCACGCTTGTAACGTATCTACAAGTTTATTATATCATTGAGTGCATGCATTCGTGCATTCTTCTTATTTGCATGCTGGTAGTCAGTGCATTTTCTTTTTGTAGTATTAAAAATTAAATTAAGGTTAATTTTAATCACCCAATCAAACTGATGTTTTAACGGAATAGACAAAGCATTATTACCAAATAAGCGACATCATCCAGAAAAAAGAATTCTAACTACATAAGCGACACGACCCAGAACAGAGTATTTTTACCATATGAGCGACTTTTTGGATTTTGTTATATACAAGGAGAAATGTAAGATGCACATCGCTGTCCTATTCCCATTTTGGACTTTTTAAAGATACTTTTATTTAACTCCATTTGTCTGTTTGTTTGTCGTGGTGGAATCTTATAATTGATTTTTCACTAAGTTCCCGACTAGCTAGAGCTCTGAAACTTCCAACATTTTCGTATAGTCGATGACTATACATTGATAAACCGTTTATTTTCGACATGACTTGGTCATTATTTAGATTAAAATTAAGAATTTTCCATTATTTTTTAACATTAAATGCCCACGTAGCTTCGAGATTCATCAATATTAATATGAAAAAAGTTCCTGATTCAAATTTATTAATTTTCGTCGGTAGGTTCAGCTTTGAGATTCGATAAATTAGGGTTATTTTTACTCCCTTTCTTTTAACTCGTAGCGTCTGCTTGTCTACTTGTCGTCTTGTCTGCTTATCTGACGAAAAAACTTTGGATCGATTTTTAACCATTTTCCCGTGATCCAATTGAGCTGAAACTTTGCAAGCAGACTCGTGCGACGATCAAGAAGATCTATCAAATTTTCGTTAAAAAAAATTAATAATTATAGTATAATTTCGGATTTTTAGAAATTTTAATGATTTTTTCAAATTGGAATCGTTAGAAAAGTTTGACGGCGGCCCGATAACGTCGCGGAATATTGTCTAAATTTGAATTACTCCGTCGGTATTCATAATAGGTACTTCACTACGAATGTCTAAAATCTAAATCGAGTGACAAATGTTTTTAGAATTTATTTAAGCATGAAGTGTCTTATCAAAGCTCAAAACATCTGACATTTTAGAAATATATTAAATTACTGTAAGTTTAGTATTATGTTATATGTTTTAATTCGTCTTTAATTGTTGTTATATTTTACAAAGAAAGGGAGTATAATAAAAACTTGGTTTTTATGGGTTACTTTTTTTTTAAATTTAGATTTCTAATATCTCATCATAATTTTGGTTTAGAAAAAAACGATTCGACAAAAAGAACTTTCAAGATAATTATGCCACGGGTTCAAAGGGCGCACTATCCGCAGTATTTTCTGCAATTAGCCTTGCACACTCAACCATCCCTTAACCTTCTCGCGGAAATACTGTTACCCCATATTAAAAGCATGTCTTCAAAATAAAATTTGATTTTCTTGTTAAACATCGTATTCGTTAGTTTTGCTCCTCGTCTGATAGTGGTAGTGAGTTTTTTTTAACTCATTCTTCTTTTCCTCAGTCTTCTTCCCTCCATTGCTGGATATAGGCCTCTTCCATTTTCCTCCACTTATCTCTGTTTCACCACCTTTTGGGAGGTCTTCCGACGCTTCTACTTTTCGTCCAGGGCCTTCGCTGTAGGATTCTGGGTGCCTATCTAGTATCCCCCTGTCGAGCCGAATGTGTAGCCCATGGCCATTTTAATTTCCATAATATCTTATTTCTTCATTTCTGATTTTATCTCGAAGGCTCACGCTGCCTTTATGCCTTTCCATGGCCCGCTGTGTACACTTTAATTTGTGTATTCTTTTTGCTGTTAGTGTTACTGTTTCTAGGCATATATCAACATCGGTAGGATATATGCATCAAACATGTTTCTCTCCAGGCATACTGGGATTTCTTTATTTTCAAACAAGTGTTTCAATTTACCAAATGCTGCCCAGCCCAGACCTGTTCTTCTTGGTAGTTCTGCTGTTTGATTTTCTTTTCCCAGGTTTATCCTATGACCAAGGTACACATATTCGTCAACTGTTTCTATTTTTTTTACTAAAATTTACTAAAAAATACAGAAAAGATTTTCAGGAAATATGGCAAACCAACTAAGCAACCATCACGCCGTTTCCCCGCAGGAGTAGGCAGAGAGGATACAACGCCATATTCTTCTATCTTGACACCAAAGCTTTTGCTTCGGCTACATTCTTGCATTTTCTCATACATGTTCTACGGATGTTGAGCCATCCTGCAATACTTGTTGCATCTGATCGTGCCAGATCTTTCGCGGACGCCCTCTATTTCTGCCGCCTTCAACACTATATATTTTCTTAAGCATCCTTTCCTCGCTCATGCGTTCTGCATGACCAAACCATCTCAGCTGTCCTTTCTTTATTCTTATCTACCACACCACAGCCAGCATTACATTCACTTCTAATTTGTTCGTTCCTCATTCTGTCGACCGAAGATTTTGCACACAAGCGTCTTAGCGACCGCGTTTCCGCCGCATTCAGTCTACTTTCATTCCTTTTTTGCCAATTCCAGGCTTCACTTCCATACATCAGAGTTGGCGATGTTGATAATTTTGTTTTATTTTTAAAATTGTATAATTTTATTTGCCTCAAGATGATTTTGAAGCGACACTTGAATTTTAAAAATATTTCAGTCTCTCTGTCTGTCCCGCTTAATACGTCACCGTTGCCGGTCGGACACTTTTTTTTTGTATTTTTGCAGACTATTGAACTGACGGTGTCCGTCTAAAAGGCAACAACGCCGTAGCCTCCAGCGGCATCAGGTCGAGCGCCTCCGGTTTCCCTGTACCAGATCGAGCTCGCGTCTTCACGGTCCGTGCAAGTCAACACGGTGAAAAGGAATTCGATTGTCTCACTTTTATGGGTGACGTTTGTCATGTCATATTTTTCCTTTCACCTTGCGAACGCGGTGATCAAATCACCACTGCAGAATTGGTCGCTCTGCGGCCGACGATGACCGCTTCGCAGCCACGGCCGGTTGTCTTAAAAATTATTTTTAAAATTCAAAATATACATAATTTACTACTTTAAAAATTATGCTTGCAATAAAAAAAAATGCCGAAACAAATTAAGTCATCATTGATTATGTTTTCAATGCGATTTCCAACACATTCAAATAAATTTTCTCCATGTGTCGGTGGTGTAACGTAGGTCTACATGTCATAGAAAAATGAAATATCTACCTTATTTACGAAAACTAAAACGTCACATTTTTTGTAATCATCGTATAGACATTTTCACACCAAAATGACTAAATTAAACTGTTACGAATATACGGAATTTTTAATTATAAAATATTTATTCATTACTCTCGTATTTTCGGCCAGTGTGTAAAAGAGAGCAGAATATTGCACGTCGCAGTTAAGTCGAGCAAGAAAGAGCACGACAATACCACACGTTTCATGCAAGACAAAGATGGCGGTTTAATTTTGTTGGTAATGATATGTCGGCGTGAGCGCACGAAAATTCGATATGGCATGATTTTATGATAATTTACTAAAATAATGCAAATACGTATGTTTACCTTACATTATTATATAAAGGGACCTTTAAAAAGTCTTATCTGTATTGAAAATATATATATTTTACCACATATTAAACACAATGACGATTTTTAATCATGTAACACCGTGTCACACCACCGTTCCCGAAGTAATTTTTTAGCACAGTCTTTTAAGAGTTAATAACACTATTTAAATTAGCTTAAAGTGGTAATAACACTAAAAATTATCCAGAAATTATATATGTATTATTAGAATATTTTTATTCTTACACATTACTTACTTACTACCATCACGCCGTTTCCCCGTGGGGGTAAGCAAAGAGGATAGAGCGCCACACTCTTCTGTCCTGGCATACAACTCTCGCCTCTCATAATTCTTCTTCTTTGTATATCCTACCAGGTCCCCCGATCAATCTAGTGAATGTCTCTCTGTCCCGCGCTGCCCGGAATGGAATCATAATCAATAAAAATATTTTAAGACTTGTGCGTAGTTGTCTCTAGTATACCATTTTGAATTTTCAAAAAGTAGGAAACATAAATAGATGAAATTTTTTGCACGGATCACCGATTCGAGTCTCGGGCTCCGTTGCGCAGTTCGCCCCGTCCGAGTGCACTTTATTCCTGTCGCCGCTGCATGTCGGGAAGCGTACCCCGCGCACAACGGCTGCGCTTGTGCAGCCGGCGGGCGTCCCGCTCGCACGGCCCTCCCCGTCTCCCTCCCACATCCGCCATGTGCTGCCCAGCACGGTCGCGCAGCGCTTCTACAATGTGTCGTGACGTTTTTTTTTTGCTTTTTTTAAACCCAGTCTAAGCGAACCCTCTTCCTAGGCTATTCCGATAATACATAGAATACAATAAACCCTCGTTTTAATGGACAATATTTTTACACTTTTGATTTTATCATGTGTGGAGTATTTTTATACGATGGCCCAGGGCTTACTACCTGTATGAGCTGGCTTAGCCGTTATGTTACTACCCGGAATTTATCGTACTAGTTGCTGCCCAAGGTACCCGGGTACTCAACCTTGATGGACGTTCTCTCATACATTATTTTTTTTGTATCTCACAAATTGATATTTAGACAGTGGTCAAATAGCTCCTTAGAAGGTCTTATTATTACAAAACTTTTGTGGACTTTTGAAAATTTGCGTTACATATTTTTCACATTCTTGCAGATTTTGACCAAACGCGATGATATTCAACGGTTATTTTCTCGTTCCGTATGCGGCACGGTATTTTGTTGCTATTTCGATATAGCAATGTCCGTCTTCCTTTTATTGCCCTCCCTTTCAAATAATTTAAATAATGGGGATCCAAACGGATAAAAGCATCTGAAGTTTATGAATGAAATTATATAAACCTGAAGTCGAAATGGGTACCCAGGTAACTGGGAAGTAATATATGGGTTAAGTGATTCCTCTACACAATGCAACGTTCACCAATTCAATGGCATGTTGGTTAGTTGGTACTTATAATAAAAATTGATAATTTATATTGCCCCATTTTCGTGAAAATATAACCTCAAGCTCGCATTTATACTGAATAAATCTCAATTATTATTAGTCCCAAATATTCTTCGGTTTTCACGGCCGTTCTGTCGTGTTCCTACGACCGTTTCAGATCCCATTGCAGGGTCCATCATCAGATCCGATTTGTTGTAATTAGTGATTGGTCCGCTCTGTACTAAGTACTACAATGTAGTACTATATTATACTGAAGCGCACACTTCACCCGTTTGTAAGTGAAGTGCACACTACAAACTACACACTTCAAATCGCACACTTCAATCTGCACCCCACAAACTTCATAACTTAATGTGTATACTTCAAACTACACACTTCAATCTTGTGAAATTTTCATGTAAGTCGATGAAGCCAAAACGTGGTTTTGAAATCCCCCCCCTCCCCCCCCCCCGTCAGATTTTATTTTTTGGAAAGTTGATGACTTTTTAAAATATGGTAATACCTACTACAATTATTTCACTTCATATAGTCATCACACATATAAACACATCATATAGATGAAGTGTGTAATGTTTCGGTACCTACTATAAATATAGCGCTCACTTTGTAGTCTTCAACTGGTGAACGTGTGCGTGTTGTCTTCATTTTGAAATGTAGTGTTTCCCTTCGCTAATTGTAATTCGTGTTGATTATGTTTTGTTTAAGTGCAGGCTTGGAGTACCGTGTCGAAAGCGGGTGTATCCTTGTCCAGTGCTTAGACCTCGCACCAAGGAGTCGTAAAGAGTTCTCAGTGCGCGGTTATTTTCGAAAGCCCTGGCAACGGTCCGCTGAGAGTTTAAAAAATGCCACAGTTTGACAATCGTGCACCAGTCGCGTTTAATTACAGAGCTCGCATTCGCTGCTCCATATAGCGCCGCCGCTTCTACAGCGTGTTGTATTTTAAACACAATAAGCAGTCCACTGTGCAAACATGATATTTGTGTGCCGTGTAAGCACAGCTGCTACTGTCCGTTGTAGCAAATAATTGTACTTTTAAAAATACCAAAACACGGTTCTTTTTCCACACTGTAAACACTGAATACATGTTTTGTATTTAAAATTCCAAGCATTAGTAAATGCTCGTGATGCTACTGCTATGCTGAACAGTATTACTCTGGACATTGATCTGTTCCATGTCCCTGAGATAGTATTCCGAAGTAGGATTCTCCTACACCTTTGATATGAATGAATACACATTTGATATTTTGTTGTTTGTATATTTTCTCATTTGTTAATAATATTTACGAATTTAAAATATGTTTATGTTATATTAAAAATAAATAAATTTAAATTGAAAATGGTATTTTAGCCCGTGAAACACCTAACATAACCTAACCTAACCGTTATTTGAGATTTGTATCTGATTGCGTCTATGATTGGCAACTGATTTTTTGCAATTCGACGGCTAACCTTCGGTACTAGAAAACAATTATGTCATAGTTATCAATCATCGTTATAATCAGGTACAAATCCCAAATAACTGTACCAAAAATAACCGGTTAAAATAAAGGTTTAACTATCACGGGAGCGTCCACTGCATTAGACCACAGTATAATAAAGTATACTATATTACTTTATTAGACTGCGAGCCAGCGACCACTAGACTTACGTTATAGTATCAAACCTGAAATATTTTCTCTACATGCACACTATAGTAGGTAAGAAGTTTTGGATATTATGACATTTGATTTCTGGGGATTTTGGCAGATAGCTGGTAATAGAGGTACAAAAAAGTTTAACGGGACAGTACTATACAGTCATATTAATGACTAGCTTTGCCCGCGCGTCTTCGCACGCGTAGATTTTTAGTAACTTTTAATCATATTTTATCAATTTAACATATAGATATTTATCGTCGCGGACTTTTTATAGAGCTTTTTGAGTTGTACAACTTCTCTATAGAAAGTATTTAAATATCTCTCATCGTTAAGGCAGCGTTCGTAAAAAAACCCCTCGCTCGACCATTTTTTCGTCGACTTTAGTTGTAAAATAGGTCACCACGAAAAGCCCTTTTATTTTAACAGGATAATATATAGCCCATGTCCACCCTCAAAGTCCACTCTAAATATCGGTGAAAGAATTTTTGAAATCGGATGAGTAATTTCGGAGATTACCTCCTACATCCAAATATATAAACTTTACTTCTTTATATATTTTTTTATTTGTTTAATATAAGTTTATCACACTATTTTTCTCCAGTCTATAAAACTATAATTAATCCTTTTTTTTCGCTGTACCTCTCCAAAAAGAGAATAACTTTTATGCTTGGAGAGGGACTTTATATCTAGGTATATATTAGTATAGATTAGATGCTTTTCGCAGGTTATTTCTTCCGCCAGACGCATTGAAGCTCTATACATAACCATGTCATGTA
Source organism: Agrypnia vestita (assembly GCA_016648135.1). Classification (NCBI taxonomy): domain Eukaryota; kingdom Metazoa; phylum Arthropoda; class Insecta; order Trichoptera; family Phryganeidae; genus Agrypnia; species Agrypnia vestita. The sequence continues at coordinate 15,773 of JADDOH010015045.1, forward strand.
CGTTGCAAGAAATCTGAATTTTATATATTGTATTCGGGCCACTATTTAACAATATTACCTGATGCCTTCTATTTTATTGTTTTTCTTACAATTTTTTTTGTATTTGTATTACCCTTTATTTGCCAAATTCCCCGAATTCAAATGTCATAATATCCAATTCTTTTCCCTACTATAGTGTACACCTACAGAAAAAAAATTCAGGTTTGATACTATAACATAAGTGTGGCGGTCGCTGTCTCTTACTCTATATATGTTCAAAAGTTGTAGATACATACATAATAGCAAAGAGCAATATTTCATTTCGGAATGAAGGCTTCAACATTCACATGTTCACCAATGTGAAGGATTCAAAATTATGGCTTCAATAAACTACATAAAGTTAGATGCATGTACATTGTTCGTGTAGTATTTCAAAACTGTACTACTACAAAATTAGCTAAGAATTATCACTTTACGGTGGTAGGTGTTTGATGTTTGAAGTTCGATTAAAAAGTGTGAAGTCGAGTACAATGAAGTATTTGGTTTGAAGTATTCAGTATGAAGTTTGAAGTATGCGGTTTGAATTTTGCAAGTTCGAGTGAAAACGTGCGAATTGTGCAGTTCAGCACAATGAAGTACTTGATTGTAGAGCGGATCCATCACTTATACATAACTTCACACAGTTTAATGAAAGGAAGAGTTTTAGAATCGTCATGCCATTTCCTCGCAGGGCAAACACAGCACAGAGGATAGAACGCCTACACCTCCCTAAAATTCTTCTACAATACGCAAAAATCTTTCAAATCTTTCAAAATCATTTATCAATCGAGGCGTGAAGGGGTCACACCACCCTGGATGAATAAAATTTAGGTGGAATTTGGGTAATTTTTTAAAGTTGTTTAATTATTTATTTTTAATCGGCACTTATTAAGGTTCATATTAAACTAGTATTTCATTAGAAAATAAATAAAAACTCCTTAATCTCCAATATTTGGTTTATCTGATCATACCAAGCCTTTCGCCGACGCATTCTGTTTTAAACACTCGCCTCACCCGACGATCGAGTTGAATGGCTGTGATGCGAGTCAGTATTAATATTAGTTTTATTTATCACTTCTAGAATTATATTACACTTGCTGTAACCTGCCAAAAATTGCGGTACTTTTTCATCCCCTAAGAAATAGTATTTATTTATTTTTAAAAAAAGTGTGTATAAAACAAGTTACGGACAGACTACGAAATTATTATTTTTGGGCAGGGGCGTGCAGTGGGAACAAGAAGCATGACTTTTTATTGAGCATATTTTTTGAAAAGGAACCGAAATAAGAGATATATCTCACAATATTTCTATCACAATAATTAACATTTTCTATTATTAAAATTAATCCTCTATTTTAATGACAGACTAGACCTTCACCAACTTCCTTCACACAACCATCCAACTAGAGGGCAAACTGACATCAGCTCATCATCAAACCCAAATTACGAACAGGCTTCGGTCAGGCCTCCTACGGGTTCCTGGCTCCCAAAGCCTATAATTATTTCCAAATAATGTTGAAAATTTCACGATTTCAAAAGTAAAAAAGTTTCTCAATACATGGCTTATAAATTTCGGAAGAACCGAAATCGAAAAAAGAAAGCAATTGCATGAACTAAAACGAACATAAGCTTTTACTTTCTTTTAAACAATCATTACTCTTTTCATTTACTTCTTCTTCTCTACATTATGTTTATCCTTTTCTTATTGCATTTATTTATATGTTAACCTGCTCAATTGTTAAACCATGTCTTGTTGACACTCATTGTAAAACTCAGGACACAGGGAACATTTTCTATTTTCAACAAACCCTAAATAAATAACTACACCCCCAGCCAATACTGTGTAAATAAAATAAATAAATAAATATTGTTCAGATTTTAATATTTCGCAATATTCTGCCAGATAACTATTTAATTTAGTTTTTTCCCAAATACATGTTTAAATAAAAGTCATGCTTCTTGTTCTCACTGCACGCGCCTGTTATTGGGATAAGAGTGTCAAGGATTCACGGCACTTTTTTTTCAGCTTTTTTTTTTTATAAACAAATAAATAAATACTTATTCTTTGGAAACCAACATGTAAGAGTACCGTAATTTTTGATTGTTGTTATTACAGCTTGTTATATTATAATTGTTACAGCTTGTTATATTATAATAGATGCATTAACGGGTAGTGAACTTGACTCTAATTGGATTACGGCTTTGTATCGACCACGTTCCACCCCGGAAGCCATGTGATGACTCTTGGAAAAGACTTGCATTTTGGACTGCACTTTTGAGTCATGAGCCGGATGACTGATGAAGGCGAGAGACAGTTGGACAGATGCATTTAATCAATTAATGTATATTATAGATGGCGAATGTTACAATTGTGTAAAGTGATCACTTAAGCCAACCATAAAAAGATAGGTCATAAGTCCTATGTTCACCCAAATGACTTCTATATACCTACTTTCCCATAATAAATACAGCTTCGTCTCTGTGAGATATCTATAATATACATTAATTGATTAATAATTGTCACAGACATTATTATTAATTGATTAATAATAATGTCTGTGACATAAATCCAGCACTGTTCTGAAAGATTTGAACAAACTCAAAATATTCTGAGATGCATTTAGGTCACAGGGTTTTTACTTCCCAAGTTATTTCGGAGAGGCACGTTTGTTAATGAAAAATATGGAGGTATTGTAACGATATTGGCCTATTCAAGTGGACATTGCTGAAAAATTATACGAAAATATCTATCTGCTAAAAGCTCATGATAAGGAGAAGCCCCACAATTCATAAATACTCTATAATTAAATATCTGCCGGATAAGTAGGTGCGGGCCTTTATTATTTCTTATTCGCCTATTATTTCTGCACGCGGGCGTGTAAAGCAGGCTTTATGTTATTTTATTCTGATGAAGCGAGCCAATCAAAAACGGTTGTCCGCGGAACGGATTCGGCCAATAAGAGGCATTCTAAGAGATAGACCTTTACCTTTACACGTCGGTTGGAGTCAAAAATGGCGAGAAATTTAGACTATATAAGCCATACAAATTCGAGGATCGTTCTTCTTTCTTCAGCATCAACGTCGGCCGGAGGCTCTTGTGGAGAGAGGACCGAAATACCATCAGCGAGTCGCAGAGGCAGCAACACTCGAAGATACAGCTAAGCATTTTCAATATTATTTATTTCTATTGCCTTTTTCGTGTATTCAATTTAGAACTTTCTGGATCGTAACAAATATTGATACATGTTGTGGATTGTTTTGTTACGTATTTTGGGCCTAGGGATAATTATTACTATACGCGCTTCAGATTTTAATATACAAGAAATCGTGATATTGCGACTGTGATAATTCCAGCGGGTGAATTATTGCATAACGCTTATGAAATATATAATTCTGTCGCTGTTCATATGAAAAATCATTTAAATTTGATATTCATATATTAGGTCCTTACATATGAAATTGGCGTTTAGTATGGGAGGAACATAAAGCCGATTTTTTTTTGATTATAATATATGTAATTAATCAAAGTATGTACCATTGCTATCTATGCACTTTTGCCATCTCATAGGTAGTTCATCGATCACTTTACTAAAAAAACCATTCGGACGGGAATCAATAAAATCTTTGAAGTTATCCAAATTTCTAAAAAAATGGTAATCTGTTGGGGCAAGGTCCGGAGAGTACGGTGGATTTCTTAGACATTCCAATTGAAGCTCCTCTAATTTGGTAGCCGTCTGTTGTGCAGTGTGTGGTCTAGCGTTATCATGAAGCAGCAGTGGCCTAGAGCGATTAACCAGCCTCGGTTGTTTAGCAGCTAGCTTTTCCATCATGGTTTGCAGTTGCTGACAATAGACATCTGCCGTAATCGTCTGGCCAGATTTAAGAAAGCTGTAGTGAACGACACCAGCACTAGTCCACCAAACGCTCACAAGTAACTTTTTTGGAGTCAATTTTCGCTTGGGGCATGGTTTGGCTGGTTCGGCAGGGTTCAGCCATTACGATGAGCGCTTCCGATTATCGTACAGGATCCACTTTTCATCACAGATAATGATTCGATTTAAAATCCCTTCATTATTGTGCCGGTTGAGTAATGCAACGCAGCAGTCACTATTCATTTCATTACGTGGGTTCAGAGCCCGACGGTAACGGACGCGGAAACAAATTAGTACTGATGTCGGGACGTAACGTCGGAATTATATCTTAATTATCTAGGATAGAATCTAATTATTTAGGATAGAAGCGAGGTCACCATACGTGCATTCTGCATTTCAAACGTTTTACTAACATATATAAATACATATTATTGCGTTTTACAAATTGAATAGGATCGCGGGAAATAGGTATTTCGTCCGGTTGTGCAATATTAACTTCCAACGTAGCATAATGAGATCTTATTACCGGCGCTAGACTCTTAAGGTTAGGCACGCGGGGATTATAAATGGGATAATGAACGAGAACCGAATGGGGAAGTTCGTCTCTTCATGGTCGGGAGGCGGGAAGTCGTACGTCTTTCACGCCCCGTGATCTTGGGAGGCTGAATTTCGATTGTGGAAAAAGATGAAGTTGGATCTACTCGCGTGGCAAGACAGGGTCGAATGTCGGAGCGCGCGTTCTCGGCTATGGAGTCTGATTAGATTGGAGAGACACCTTAGGTCAGGGACTAGGTAGGGCCATCTTAACTGTATCTACCTGGTTATAACTGGGTTTTAAAGCCAAGAATTACAGGATGGTCTGAAGGTCTTGATGCGGTGACCCCTCTAACATCTAAGGGGAAGAACCTCTCACGTCTTTTCAGTCCCCTTGGTGCGACGAGCTCGGGCTCTGTTTATGAATGTTTATGAATGTATTAACTCCGTACTCAAGGACGAGATAGGACGTGCCTCATGAACGAGAAATTATAAGATGCAGGTAGCAGTTCGACAATCAATACTGTGCTCGGGACCGCTTTAATGAACGAGATCTGTTAGCAGTTTAACAATCAACTTTTATGATCGGGACCGCATTCAGGAGCGCGATGGCATTACTAACACCATCATACTCATCATTCATCACCTTTTCTAACTTGCTGTATACAGAGACCTTCGGGGTTCTCCTTTCCCGGCCGGCGAGAAACATATCAGGAATTACACAATCAACTGTAATAAACATGCTGATTTACCACCATTTAATATCTCTAGTCAATAAGACTACACCGTGGGATCATTCACATCAACTATAAATGGCGATGCTAACATGGCTCTGACTGACGCGCTCAAGGAAGAGTCTTTTCCCGTCACCCAGTTAGTTCATTCAGCCTTTAACCAGCAGTAAACATCATAATACTCCGGCTTATGTAGCCGCAACGTGGGATCCTCATCATATACACCAGTCAATTTGACTGCCCCGCGGGACAATATACAAACCTTAATATCAGACGCGGGATTTCTTCCTGATGTGTTTGTCGCCGGGAAGCGAGGACTTCGGAGGATTCCAGCAGGAGCAATAGAGTCTCGGCTTGATCTTGGTCTGCAGATTAGCATGGGAAGCTATTAAATTACGCAGGTGGTAGCTACCGGGTACAGCGTTGTCGCTGGGGCTGTACCCCCTTTCGTAGAGAAGGGTAACCTAAAATCTACGTAAAAGTAAAATCAGAATCAACTTGCCTCTTATAAAATATGACTTATGAAAGAATCGAAAATTTCGATTTAGAATCTCGGGCTGTGATAATATCAGACAAAGCTTGCCCCGAGCCTCTGTTGCGCCTAGTTGTTATGAATATATGTTTACTCTTTCCACTATATACCATGAACAGATAAATCAGGCCGAAGACCACCGATCGCGCCAGGTGTAAGCATTGTATGTATGTATTCTGGAGAACCCAGCCGTTAATTTACATTTTGAGTATTGTGTGTGTGTTTAATAAGTAAAACCGTGTATTAATCGACCGTGATTTATCTAATCTGGATGACCGGCAGATCCAGTATACTATTGCATAAAAAAAAAATACGTAATAAAAATAAATATTGCGTGTTGTTGCGCAATATTAGCGCTAAGTTCCTATTATGTACCGTCGGTTGTATTATGTGGATACCAAGTTATACTCATAGCGCCCTAGGCTGTATTTCACAAGTGGTATTTATCTATCTGAATATTCCATCGTAATCGTGACCCCACACTCAGCCGTGGAATCCGTCCACAGGTGCTAATATGAGACCTCGGTAACCAGGCGGCTTCGTTCTAGGCGAAAAGTCTACGTAGACATATTTATGTTGGCGACTCCGCTACCGGATGCGAGGAAGTGACGGATGCGCCGCCATGAAAGGCGATTTTGTTAGTCTGTCCAATCGATCGTCGTTTTGCGTCCGGCTCATGTTGCGCGTTAATAATGTTAGGTTAGTTTCGCCTCGTATGAATACAATGGCATTTCTTCTGCTACGCTACCAAAAGTACCGGGTAACCGCGTCACATCGAGGAGTCCTAAACTACTATCACTAGACGATTACTGGCCAAATTATATGTTAGACTAAACTTAAACTTAATTCAATCACGTAAATAAATTTTAAACATAGCTTTGGGCTTGTAAAAGCAGATCCCAAATTATATACTAGACTTTTAATAAATGAACTTAAAGTAAAATCGCTTTTAAAACTTTTCTTAAAGCCTTCTCTTTTAAAACTTTCGATTTAAGCTTCTTTCAAAAAAAAAAAAGCTTCACCCCAAAATACACACCCTCTACAATGGGGCAAACGTTACAGTATCATTATCAGCTGTGAAATCTGTTTATACTATTTCACGAGAAGGACAACGGATGTCTCTAGAATGGTCCCTTCAAATATATGAAAGGTTTCAGATTTGGAACATATATACAACTTTCATTTTTTTTTGATGTGTAGAGTTCTTACGATAGAATTGGCGAACGTCGCTTGGTGTGAGTGATCGCTAAGCCAGCTCGTACAGGTCGTAAGGCCTGAGCCCATCTGTAAAAAGACTTCCATAAATAGCTTCGTCTCTGCAAGACATGTTGCATGAAAGGCATGTTAGCCTTTAGTTAGAGTAACACGCATGTGAAGAGTATTTTGTGAAGGCGTTGGTGTGTAAATAATACAATGGTGTGATGTGTAGTGATATTTACATGCTAATGTAGTGGTTGTCCTACGAAGAGACGGGTTATATCTCGAAACCGGTAGATAAAAAAATAATTTTTAGTGGTTATATATTAACCGAAACAACATTTTGCTCATTGTAGGTTTGTTATTTTTTTAATTGATTAAATTATTTAGTTTGTGTAATTTTAATAAAATATTCGTATTTTAAGTATATGGAACCTGGTGAATATATTTTTAAATTATATATTTCTATACAAAAATGTGAGAATAAATTTATTTATTTATTTATTTAACGCTCATATGGGCTTTTACAAAATATACAATAAAAAAATCACTTAAGACAGATATGTAGTTGAAAAGATTCAAATAGGTACAAGGTTACAGTTACAATTTACAAGTAAGGTTCGATTACAGTTACAAGTAAAAATCACAAAAGACAGATAGTTATAAAGATTACAGTACATTAAGAGAATAAAGTACATATTAAGTATAAGGTAAAGTACATATAATAGATTAGAGTAAATTAAAAACAGAATTGAAAAAGAGAAGTTTATACCGGAAGAAGAAAAATAAAAATTTATTTATCCATTACCATTTAGTTGAGACGTAAAGAATTGTTTCAATTTAGTCCTATACACAGTTATATTATCAGCAAAAATTTCGCATGTTCATTCCCTAATGAGTGTAATCTGAGGATTACGGAGTTTGCTACTGTATTGATTCTGACATTTCCTCTATAATAGAATAATATACTGTGTCTTGATGACCTCGATGGTGCATATAAGTCGATCAGACTAACAATCTGGGGGCAATCAATCATGCTATTTATGATCCTATACAGAAATATTAGGTCTGTCACGGTACGTCTCACGAACAAGTTTAATAGTTGCAGACGACTGAGGAGATATTCACAATTGATATCCTCCAAGCGTATATGTAATTTGTAATTAATAAATCTTAAGAACTTTTTTTGGATTCGTTCAACTTCCGTCAAATGATTAACATAGTGAGGGAACCAAAAAGGCGACGAAAAAATGCTGAAATTCGCTCACTTTGCCGATCCATCGCCTTGATAAAAGCATGCATAAAAGCGCTCTGTTGTAGTGATTTTATTTTAACCGGTGTAACACTAACCGTATTTTTAAGATTGCAACTGATTGCATCAATGATTGGGAACTGCTTTTTGTAATTCGACGGGCAACCATCGGCACTATGCAACAGTTATATCTTAGTTACCTACCAACTATCGATATAATCAGTTACAAATCCCAAATAACTGTTACGAAAATAACCAGTTAAAATAACGGTTTGACCATCACTACTCTGTTGTGTTTTTCGAAACTTGATAACGGCGTGAGTCATAACGCTCTGAGTGCACGTGACCAGTTATCGCGCTGAAATTTTCGCGAGTGGCCGCGCACGCGCAGGGCGATTGGTTCGCAAGTAGGCCTGTCGTAAATATTAACGCAATTCGTCCATTAGCGGTAAAATGGTAACGGTAAAAGTGAACGGACGTGCAATGTTTTACAGCCGGGAGCGCATGCAAATCGATGCAGTGTGCCAACCGCTACAGTTCCAATCTTGAACTGATGCACTTGTGTCCTCGAACTGTGCGTGTGTACAGGGTGTCTCGTCGTCTTATACTATTATTTAACCGGTCGGGTGCCAGAGCACAGATCTGCGCTCCCTAGACAAGTATGCCAATTCGACCTATTTTACCTGCGTTTATGGGTTTTTAAAGCTTGTCATTGGTTGTATCTCAAGTTCTTGAATGAATGAACGAGTTCTGTTTGTCAAGTAACCTCATTTGCCGCGCCGCAAACCGGACAAAAAATCATTCCAAATGTCGTCTTCGAACCGCGCATTAATTGTGTTATTTATCTGTTAACAAAGAATTATTTTAAATAAAAAAGTGTTAAAATTAAGTATTTTTATATTCTTTGATATATTTAGAACGAAAATATTGAAATACAATATATTTAGTGTTATTGCTTCCATGTTTTTATTCGATAAACATTTTTGACTTAATGAATGAATTTAATTTAGTAATTATTGAAATATAAGTAATTATTGAAGCCTGTATATTGAGGAACCAGAAACTGCAACTTCCTAGCGATTATTGTTGATTTTTACATGAATATAACAATCACAAAAAAGTGTCTAAAAAACAGCAATCGTACGCGAAATTGCGCCGCATCCGACAGGTTAAACTACTGCAGGGATATCTCGACTGTCCCAGCCAACTGGACCTAATCTCCTTTCATGTTATTAAAGAGTTACGGTCGTTGAACATGTTTATGTGTTACCACAACGGATATTTTATACGAACCGTATATTTCACTGAGAAGAAAATCTCGAAATTTCGCTGAAGTCGTACTCAGCGTCATCAGGAGAGCTTCCTATCACGGCGGAGTTCGGCCTACACCTCCGCCGTGAGAGGGCGCTCTCCTGATGAAGCTGAATAAGACTTCAGCGAATCGTCGAGATTTGCTTCTCAGTTAAATAAACGGTTCGCATAAAATATCCGCTTTATTTTTAATTTGTTAATATAAGTTACTTATTACTCCACACTGTGTAAAAACTGTTCTGTGGCAATTATTCTCATTTGATAGTTATGTATAGTGACAAATAACAATTGTAAAGAAGTATAAACGTAAAAATGAAAGCAGAATAAAATAAACAATCATAAGAATACATACAATTAAAAAAAAAAAACTTATAAAATTAAGATAAAAATTTAAGTAGGTACAAAAATAAATACTATATCAGGGTACACTCGAAATTATATAAAACATATTTTGCCAATTCAGATTTCAAAGGCGGATCACTTCTTCAGCATAACTTCTACCTGATATTTTTATAAAATTAGAGATTCTCTTCCTCCACCTCCACTCTGACTCCTACCTCCTCCCCCTTTCCCTCCCATCCCTTGTATGGAAGTTTTTTTGTCACTGGATACTTTTCGTCTTCTAAACAAATAGGAGTAAATGATGTTTATGGTAAAAAAAATTTAAATCACTTTGTATAAACCACTTAAATAATGAATGTACGTCTACCGGTTTCGATATCACTGTATCTTCATCAGGACTGACGTACCAATTTTCAAATAGAATAAACAAACCATAAAACAAATTGCTATACACAAAATACATTTTTATTTCGCTCTTGCAAGGCTTTCAATAATAATTGCATCAATATTGACCTCTTCGATATTGGTCTCACCGCATTTAAAGGAATGCTTTAGATTATGTGTAGTAAATCAACTTTGACCAATCACTAACTACATCTTATCTTCTCTTCCTCCACCTCCACTCTGACTCCTACCTCCTCCCCCTTTCCCTCCCATCTCTTGTATGGAAGTTTTTTTGTCACTGGATACTTTTCGTCTTCTAAACAAATAGGAGTAAATGATGTTTATGGTAAATTTTAATTAAATCACTTTGTAGAAACCACTTAAATAATGACTCTACGTCTACCGGTTTCGATACCACCGTATCTTCATCAGGACTAACGTACAACTGACTATCCTATCCTAGTATACAAATCAATTCTGAATGGGGGCGTGGCTACAGCTGTGGTGTGTGTTGAGGCTCTTTTTTATTTCTAGTATCTCTAAGTTATGTAATCTAAGGCCTCTATTATTTATACGTAGAATTTCGATGCCGTTTTCCTTTTTAAAAGTGTGGCCTGTTTCTAAAAGATGGTTCGCGAACTCGGAAAAGTTATTGTTATTAAGACATCTCAAGTGTTCCTTCACTCTAACATTAAAGTTACGTGCTGTTTTACCTATATAGAATGCCTAACATGCAATTTAGTCTACACCTAAATACTGATTTAGCGGGTCGACTTTGTCTTTGGAGTTTATCATGGGTTTGCCTAAGCTATTGTTAGTATAAAACGCAGCTTTAATGTTACTTGGCATACTTTTACTTACTTTATCTGAAAAAATCTGAATTTTATATTATTTGGTGAAGTATGATATAAATATATATCGCGTATAAAAATTCTTTGTTTTTTGGACTAAATCCTATCTATGAAATCTGGGATGTAACCGTTATTTATGGCAGTTTGTTTTATGGTTTGTTATTCTATTTGAAAATTGGTACGTCAGTCCTGATGAAGATACGGTGGTATCGAAACCGGCAGACGTAGAGTCATTATTAAAGAGGTAAAATTTAAAATTATGTCCAACCACAAAGTTACGCTATAAACATCAAAGATGTTTATGGTGTTCACCATTAATATCAACTATTATTTAGAAGCGAACAAACCGAAATCGACATGCATTTAGGTAATCATTCCTTCGCCGAAAAGGTCGTTGAGATCGCGAATGAATCAGCAACTTTCCACCCTTTCTCTAAGAGGTATGGTATAATGTGGCGTATATATATATGCTTTTCCTGACCACATTATAGAATTATCTTACGTCAAATGAATCGCCGAGAATCAAAATATTAATCGCCACCATTTTTTTTAGATTAGGGTTTCAATATAATCATCCATATTCTGAAAATAACAATGTCTGGATCTTTAAGATCTTTATCCCAACACTTAATAGACGATAATAAAAATTAAGAATGTCCAGAGCGGATTTTGTAATTCTACGGCTCAAATACACTGTATTAAAAGATGATATAAGAAAGATTGTTTCTTACAAACGTATTAATTTCTTCATCCACAGCGTCCAGATGAAATATCATGGCTAAGCTTGTCATGACCGCGTTACCGCGTATTCAAATCTTCCCATCTTGACATTTGACAGATCACAATTTACATCTTTCTCCTTCCCTCTATATCCATCTCATGTAGAAACTTACAGAAACAAAACACCGACGTAAAGCTGTGTCTCGTTTATTTTTAATTTTTATTATCGTCTATTAAGTGTTGGGATAAAGATCTTAAAGATCCAGACATATCTGTCAAATGTCAGGATGGGAAGATTTGAATACGCGGTAACGCCGAACGCGGTCATGACAAGTTTAGCCATGATATTTCATCTGGACGCTGTGGATGAAGAAATTAATACGTTTGTAAGAAACAATCTTTCTTATATCATCTTTTAATACAGTGTATTTGAGCCGTAGAATTACAAAATCCGCTCTGGACATTTTTAATTTTTATTATCGTCTATTAAGTGTTGGGATAATGATCTTAAAGATCCAGACATTGTTATTTTCAGAATCGGGCCGATTGTCGCAGTCTTAAATGGTTGTATTTGCACGTAAGCGAAGTCTTTCGAGCATTCTACAAGAATGCGGAATTGACTAGATTATCCTGGAGTACTGGAGACGCGACGGATAATTATAGAAGCCGGGCAGCGTCGCGGTAGCGGACAGTTTTTGCATTGCAGTGACAGAATGCGAACCATAGAAGCTAGCGCTAATACACAGATTAAACGCTGTTTACCAGTATGACCAGGCTTAGTGTGACCAGGCGGCAATAAATTTAGCGTGCGATTTCGGTGCGGATTCTAACCAGCGATAAAGTACCTACCGACGTATGAAAAATGTTCCACAGTAATCAGAGCGATACAAATCAGCGAATTAAAATTTCTAGATAGAAGATTTTCCAAGTCACCATTGCGTTATTTAGCGTGAATTAAGGAACGGTGCTCCTACTAGTTATTTTCCAGTGATTTAAATAAATGAACAAATCGATAATTAATTTTTATAGTGTTTCATTTGCCTCCCACAACCGCGCTCCCGTAATTAAATCAAGCATAATAATTTCGTTGTCTCTCTGTCTGTCCGTACCTTCCTGTAACGTCCGAAATTTCGTTCAAATTCACTGCTAAAAAATCGCAATTACACGGCTGGAAGTATGGCGCGAACCTCAAATGCCAGCGCGGCACCCTAGCGACACTGCAACCACCGCCTCTCCGTGGATCGTCAAAAATATACTAAATATATACAAGAGCTTAGCAAAGTCCCGGTGATTTTTCACGGGTGTACAACTAGTATTAGATAACTATAATATTAAGCATCAATCAGAAGTGATTGCTTGAACGAGATGTGAAATTGATTTCTTTGATTTTTCAAAAATGTAATATTTAAAAAAAATACTGTCGCGAAACGAATAATTACGCACCAACCTGTACTCTCAGACGTATGTGTGGCAAATCCATTTATGATAGAGTAAAGAAAGAAGATATTAGGAATGAATGTAAAGCTGATCTTGGCATAGTTGATAGAATTGAAAAAGTGTCGCTCGGGTGGTTTTAGCATGTTGAAAGCGAATGAACGAGGAAAGAATGGAAAGAAAGATGTATGCAAGTGTTAAGGGTGCCAGAAAGAGAAGGCGACCGCAGAAGACGCGGCACGACCAGATTAACCAGATTCTGGATGTCGAGTTCGAGTTTGCTGCGAAGATGTACGAATGTGGATGAGGCGAGAGCTGTGTGTCAGGACATAAGAGTGCGACGCTCTGTCCTCTCTGCTTACCCCCGCGGGAAAACGGCGTGATGGTAAGTAAGTGTGACTAACTAACTAATCTTCTCATACAAGTTCTTGCGGCTTTTAACGGGGCCATCCTCAAACACTTGTTGTATCTGATCGTGCCAGGTCTTTCGCGGACGCCCTCTGTTTATGTTGCCTTCAACACTCGCCTCATGTATTTTCTTAACCATCCTTTCCTCGTTCATACGTTCCACATGACCAAACCATCTCAGCACTCCTTTCTTTGTTTTATCTAGCACATAGCCAGCATTGCATTCACGTCTAATTTGTTCATTCCTTACTCTATCGACCAAAGATTTGGTCGATAGACCACACAAGCGTCTTAGTGACCACATTTCTACCGCATTCGGTCTTACGACCAACGCCATTATGTACCGCTAGTCTTGCTTCCTTTGACAGATTCTTATTGGCCAAGTAAGTGCGCTTTGAATAAAATATTATCTTACTGGTAACTCTGCCCAGTCCTTGATGAATTTCGTCGCAGCGCCACGGTTTTTATTCTCCCGATAATTTGAGCCGTTTATTTTTTCGCTCCGACGAATTTGCCAATTTCTCGGCAATTTTCGAATCGACTGTTTCTGTCGCGGACGCAGACGTCGCGACACAACCGGCCGGTGACCCGGTGCCATCGTGTCGACGGGGAAGTACGAAGCGAGTAACTAATGCACCCCTGGCCTTGCATAACAAACATTTCGACGAGTTCACCGCCATTACACGCGGCCGTTCTTGTTCCCATGCTTTTGTGAAACGGGCCCGATTCTCAAGCCGTTGCGAGGAAGGCATTCTGAGACCAAACTTCACTTTTTTTTTCTACTTGTGCTCTATGCGTTCGACTATATCATGTCGGCTAACAATATTTGTTCTGTTGCTGGATTTTGTCCCCAGAGAGTCGATTAATTAATTAAGATGAATAATATAAGTCCCACAGAGGCGAAGCTATTTTGTACGATGGGCCAAGGCTTACAACCTGCATGTTCTGACTTAAGTGATCACTCTACACAATGCATCGTTCACAAATTTCATCGTAAGGACATAGAGAACATTTAAAAAATGTAGATGTAATTACCTACTATCTGGGAAAATTTATATATCGTCACTAGGTGTATATAATAAATCCTATGTGCCGTTTAGTACATTCTGAGATGAACGTATCAATTTGTCCATTTTTCATATAAATAATGGAGATTAATCAATTCATTTAAGTTTTTGTAGGCGTTTTTCCAAGCATCAATCAGTCAATGTAGTAGAGTAAAAACTACTAACTAGTAGTAGTTTTTATTACAATGTTAGGTTGATAAAATACAGCAAATATTATTCAAAGCTATTTTCATTATTTGAATGTGACATGAACATAAGTTTTAATTACTTACTAAAAGCTCTATAGACTTATACAATTAAACATACAAAACATAAAAAATGCTGATCAATCCCGATAATCTCGACCGATTTTTCGATTCGGGATTGATCTCGTAAAATGCCTCGAGATCTCGCGGGCTCGGGATTGCATTCCCTAGTTCTGCCGTTTGCTCGGTCAGATTTTGCTTTCAAAATAGAATCAATCATAGGGCATTTCAGTTACACATCAATTGGTTATATTTTTTTGCGTAGTTTGTATAAATTTGAAAAATAAACCTCGTTCTAACGGCACTGAATCCGAGCGACGCTTTTAGTCGCAGCGTTCGCCTACCGACGCGTGAAGTGCAAAGAGACAACGTTTCGGCCGATCGCCTCTGATTGGTCACTTCGAGGGACCGCTGTTGGAACGGTCCAATAAAGGAACAGAGAGGTTCTTGAAATAATAGAATAACAGTATGATGCATCATACAGAAGACTACGGAAAAAATCTAGAGGGTATTATTCATTATTGGACCGAGTACTGACAGGGAGGCCCTTGGATGTCTTTTCTGAATTCTGTGACCTTTGGATACTTTTCTTTGTGCATTTTGTTGGTCCCGATGGTAAAGATGGTTACTGCTCAATTCACAAACATTGTCTTACAAATTGAGTAATTTTAATTAAATTGTAGAAATAAATTATAGAACTCTCGAAGATATTTTATGAGAAAAGTGGATTGAAGTCTTTTATACGATGGCTCAGGGCTTACAACCTGTGTGAGCTGGCTTAAGTGATCACTCTGCACAATGCGACATTCAGAAAAGTTAAGCCAGCTCATACAGGTTGTAAGCCTTAAGCCATCGTATAAGAGACTTCCATCCACTTTTCTCGTGTATGAATAGCTTCGTCTCTGTGAGACTTTTTCCTTAATTAATTAATCATCCCTCTGTGGACCAAATCCAGTAACTGTGTTCTTAGAACGTACTTTCATATAAAAAAACGAGTAATTTTAATTTTTTTTTTTTTTTTTTATTCGGTCATCCAACAGGGAGATATAATTGCTTGGTAATACAGAATTTAGAAAAAATAGTTAAATGTCTCCCAGAATTTAAAATAAATGCGGTTGTTATTCATCAAAGGCATGCTCTTTAAGCTAAAAAACAACATACTACTTGTTTTTGTATCTTAAAGTAACTGAAGGAGAGACACTCCCCTTTAGACCAGAGGAGATCATTTATTATGCCCCCCTACAAAGGCAAATGGTCGAGAATGGAATGCGGGAACTACGGGGCAATTAGTATTTAGAGCTCGGTTGGCAAACTTTATGGAAGAATTTTGATGGAAAGAGTAAGGTCGGTGACGAAAGAAAAGGTATGGGATGTGCATGGGGCTTTTAGAGTATATACAAAGTAATATACTCTGAGCAAACAGCCTTGAAGCACATCGCGACCCTGCACTGACTGCCACAACTTCATTAGCCCTTATGCGACTGGTGCGCTAGATTTACTGGAATATTAGGATGCGACGCACTTTCTCTATCTAGATAGATCTTGTAGGTTTCTGTAGTAGTAGTAGTAGGTATTTGAAATTATACATTTTTTCGTGAGTTCGAGAATCCGCACGTATTCCCTAATATATAAAATCCTGGCCCCTATGCTTCCTAGGGCAGTTACAAATACTGCATTTTTGTTTAATACGGCAGAATTTTTGAAAAATCATCAAACAATAATTTCGTTGTTCGTCTGTCTGTCTGTCTCTGTAACTTCGTTCGAATTGACGGCTAAAAAACAAATTAAACGGCAAGAGACGGGGCTCGAACCCCGGGCCGCCAAACCCGAACCTGCCGCTTCACACGTGTTGCTACGGCCGTCACTCCGTGGAGCGCCAAAAAGATGCTGTAAATGTATTATCGGGATCGGCAAAGACGCGAACGAATTTTCCGTCATTTTTGACGGATTGCACCTAGTATTCAATATTTTCGTTAATTGATTTGATGGGCTATTTTTTTTAAGATTTTGCGTCAGTTTATACCTACTCAATGATTTCCCCACCATTATCGATTCATTAATTTATTTAACGATCTTTCATAAAAAAATATTATGAATTTTGTTTGTTGTCGTTGTGTCATTGAATTTATTTGTAATTCTCTTATATTGCAAGCAAGTCCTGGAAATAGGCGAAATCACTACAATGCGGAAATATATGTTTGTCTCACCCACGCCGGTGTCACTTCGAGTCTTATGCGCATTTCCGAGAATCAGCGCCAATTTATATCCAATCAGCGCCGCCACATGGGATAAATGAGAGTCACGACGCTTGCGCACAACAGGTCAAGTGACAGCAATGAGATAGAAGTAGCATTTTCTGCCCCGCTTTGTCCGTGACACCTCCACTTATGGGCTTTAGCAATATTTTATTTTTTATTTTTTTATTTTTAATTTAAAGACTATCGACATGTCAGAATGACCCTATTGGATAGTCATTTAGGACAAGGTGATTAGTATAGTTACAATTTACGATAATACATTATACTATATAAGTATAGTACAATAAGTGATTACAAGATGAACGAAGTTCACATTCTCCGCACGACATAATAGGCATGTAGGCTCCCAGGTCAACTAAGTCAGAAAATGTGTACCCGCGCTTTGTGGCTATAAAATTTTTGTTTAGGTTGATTTCCGAAGGATCCGTCTTACACGCTCAAACTATTTTCGGTCAGGAGCGATATAAATTCTCTCTTAAACTGATGAGGTTGTGTCATGTGAAATATGTCGATGTTGGGGTTACATGACGTTACCTCGTTGTACTGGTTTAGCATTCTAGGTAGAGGAGAGAAATATAGGAGTATTATATGTATGGTTAATGTAATCTTTTATTTCATTGGATCTCGTTATGTCATTGGATCTTTTGGCGCGCTTTTACCTTGTTAGGCCACATACCCGTGGATCTTTTGTCGTTAGACTAAATGTTTGTACACCTTTTGTCGTCGGACCAAATGTCCGAGGAGTTTTGTCGTGTCGGGACTTCAAACCCAAGTAGACAAATGAACACGGACAGCCGCTTCGGCCGGAGTATAAATACCGCGCCGAGGAATAGCCCGTCGCGGGGGGAATGACACGGAGCCCTCTGCTGCGAGCGGGGTAGGGGGGGAGCACAGCTGATCGCTCCCCGCTTGTCCGCACGTCAAAAGCACTCGGCACGTGCGAACGAGAGCGAGCTTTGCACGAGTAATGTACGGCGAGAACGCTCGCGCGGAACGTTCGCCATCATGCTGCGATATTTATTTTTCTTTTCAAAATTAAGCGATCCGCCCTTAAAGAGCGATTTGTGCCATTTTACAAGTTACACGTGAGATGTTGCTATTAGCGAAGGGAAAAACTACATTTCAAAATGAAGACTACAACACACAAACGTTCACCAGTTCACAGAAGACTACAAAGTGTACACTACATTTGTAGTGAAACCTACATGAAGTGAACTAATTGTAGTACTGATGAAGTGAAGTAATTGTAGTGCAACAAAATTGTAGTATTAATGAAGTGAACTATTGCAGTACTACAAAATTGTAGTAGTAATGAAGTGAAGTAATTGTAGTACTACAAAATTGTATTGACCTGCAAAAAGTGTTGCTTGAAAAGTGTACTACTGGAAAATTTTCAAAACCATTGGGGGGGGGGGGGTTGTTTCGATTTCCAAAAATTTCTTCACTTATCTACATCGAGTTCCCAACAATTTCACATAAAAAATGTACTATTTGAAGTATGTACTCGTACATTCGATAACTTTGAAGTGTGTTTACTTTGTAGTGCCCGCTTTGAAATGAAGTGTACTAATTGAAGTATGAAGTTTCAATAACTTTGAAATGTGTAGTTTGTAGTGTGCACTACCCTTCAAAAGGTGTGAAGTGTACACTTCAATGCAATGTAGTACCACATTGTAGTAGTGAGTACAGAGCGGACCCATCACTAGTTGCTGTGAAAGAGCACGATTAAATTATTTCAAGAATTTAATGTACCATCACTTACAAAAGCATACAAAACTAAACTCCCTATGCCAAACCTGTAATTATTATTTTATAAATAAATCCTACCCCTTAGACTGCATAAGTAATAGACATAGAACAAAGGGGCAAATAAAGATACCACCCTAAAGAACCACCATGGCACAACATATATATGGGAGTCAAATGTTGTCGCAAAACAAATTTCAAAAAAGAAACATTCCAAAATGCGAACAGTTTAAGAAAGAAGTCAAATCCTTGATTTTGGACAGCGATGTATTGTAAGTTACAACTTGTAACATTGCCCACATGTCTCAAATGGTTTTTGTATAATAAAAATTACTACTTCTAAATGGTTTCTGTTTTTGTACTTTAATTTGGTTTGTAAATACTCCTCCCATAAGCTCGAGCTTTGGCTCGTATTATGGGGAGTATAATGTTATTAAAATTTAATAACATTGATTTAATTGATTATAAAAATTATTATTATGTATCTACTGTATTAATAAATAAATACATAAATTAAAAATCAGATTAGATGAGTTCATAGCAAGAAGACAAATATTGATTGGAAGTTGAAATGTAGCCTCGATCAGTTCACTGTAAAGGGTATTGGAGTTCCGCAATGGGCAGGCAAAATATATGTGATCAAGGGTCTCCTCATCCGAACCACACTCACACATCGGTCTGTCCACTATGTTCGGTCTGAACAAATGAGCAGCTACTAAACAATGGCCAATTCTCATTCTAGAGATTATGGAGATAGTTCTTTTGGAAAGCTTTTTATTACTAAACCATGGTTTGCTAGGAATGTTGGTCTGTATACTTTTTAAACGCTACTGCTATATTTAATTACTAGAAATTAGTGCAACGAATTCGTTTAGACGCAACGAATACGAATATTCGTATTCCCCGAATAGTAGGTATTTACCGAATATTCGTATTCGTCGAATATCATCATGAATATTAAAAAAAAAACTACATATTTATAACTGAATGCAACGCAATGCAATTTGCAAACATGGCAACTCATAAAATTGAATATTTTCCATTATTCATAGCCCCCTTGGATGGTGTGTCGATTTAGGAATGTGTTGTGACGAGTTTCCGTGAGTGTGGGTGGACTTGGTGAGGATAGTATTAGTGATGCAACGAATACGAATATTCATATTTGCCGAATAGTAGATATTTACCGAATATTCGTATTCGTCGAATATCATCATGAATATTTAAAAAAAAAACTACATATTTATAACTGAATGCAACGCAAACTATGGTTCGGCTAGCACACATACGCACTCTATTATCGAGGATTCCCCTAACACTGAATGAATGGATTTGTTCAGTTCTCAAGTTGTCCATTGTTACTTTTTTCACATCATTACATGAGTTCTTTCATCTAGTTTTGTTGGGATATTAATAAGGTTAGATGCTCATTTCATGTAGTTTTGTATTACGTATTTTTCGTTCCATTTTATTTCCGTTGTATGTAAATGTGTTAACTCTTATAAAATAATTTCAAATTAAATCTAATAACAAGACCTCTCATAAGCGTGTAAAAGTTATATTTATTTTCGACCGCTGAGAATGTACAAACAAACGGATAAAAGAAATCGCCTAACGCCTGAGAAGTTACAAATGTTGTGCTTTTTGATCAAAAATTTTCCGGTGGTGAATTTTAATTATTAAATCTCTTTAATAATAGAACAGTGGTGTATTATTTATTATCTTGTTGAATTATTCGTATTCGCCGAATATTAGGTTTGATATTCGTATTCGTGAAAGTAGTATTCATTGCATCACTTCTTGAAGTAACCCCTTCCTGTGTGAGTCAACAACGCTACCGATACGCAATATTACGCTATGCTAAATGCCGCCGTTCTCAGATCCTTAACTCGCGACCGAAGTATAAGGTGTTCTTTACAGGTATAGAACTAACATGAAAAAAAAATCGTGGCCATGCTATTGGCTTTATTGGAAAGATAATTTTATGCCATTAGTGTTTTAGGATTGGGCGTTTTAATTAAAGGTTTTTTTTTCGAATTCAATATTTTTTGAGGGATTAACAAATTGGAAGTGAATGCAATGCTGGCTGTAATATGGTAGGTAGAAAAAGAAAGGAGTGCTGAGATGGTTTGGTAATACAGAACATATGAGCGAGGAAAGGATGGTTAAGAAAATATATTGGGCGAGAGTTGGAGGTCAATAGGAATGGAGGGCGTCCGCCTGAAGGACCTGGCACGATCAGATACTGCAAGTGTGGGAGGATGGCCCTGTTAAAATCCTCAACAACCGTAAAGCCATGAGAAGACGTATGAATGTAGGCGAAGCAAAAGTGGTTTGCCAAGATATAAGAATATGGCGTTCTATCCTCTCTGCCTACCCCTGCGAGGAAACGGCGTGATGATTAGTTAATTAACATTTTTCCAGAGAAAGCCAATTTGACAGCTGACAGCTGATTTATGCTCTTCTATAATATATCTTAATTAATATTCTGTGGACAAAATACAGTAATTTTGTGTTTAGAATATACGTATAAAAATATTGTTAAAATAAGTATCTAAATATAATAATTTCGTTGTCTGTCTGTCTGTCTGTCCATAACTTCGTGTAACGTCCGTTATTTCGTTCGAATGCACGGCTAAAAATAACCGTGATTAAACCCCCGGGTCAGCAAACCCGAACAGGCCGCCACTTAACAATGTTGCTACCGCCGAGCCTGCGTGAACCGTCAAAAATACAGTACACATAGGACTTGGCATAGACTTGAACCATTTTATTATCATGTTCCGTGATTTTTCACGGGTGTACGGCCAGTCTGTAAATAATATCAATGTTCAACAAATGTCCGCTATATTCAGGTGCATTCACGGAACCAACTTTGTCAACAATATGGTTGAATTACGTCGCATTCATTTCGATTTGAATAATAGTTGAAGCCGTTTGAAACGACCGCCATCTGTGGAGCATTCGGCTGACACCTTCTGTCGAGGAACGAGAGACAGTTGTATTGTATTTTCAAAAGGCTCGAGCGACGTGAAGGCTTCTTAGAAATAATTTATGTTCAGATATACAAAAAAATGCCCGTTCGCCAGCGGCGTAGCCAAAAATTTCCGGGCGCTCGGGCAAAGCCCCCCAATCCCTCCCTCTTACGCTCAACCGTTGTTACTTTTATTCTTTATCTTTAGCGGAATCAGTAATAAGATACGGAATAACTAGCTGGGGTCTGTCTTGCAAAACACATATTTAAAAATACAAGATTCGGTGATGAAATTAATTAATAAATCATTTAAAAATACTATTAAAGAGTATTAGTAAAATTCTATTAAAGATATACGTACCTAAACTTTTTCAGAAGCAAATATCTTTGCAATCATCTATAGTAATATATAAAAAGGTAAAGTAGTAGGGGTAATCTCCGAAACTACTCATTCGATTTCAAAAAAAATCTTTTACCAATATTTAAAATGGACTTTCAGGGTGGACATAGGTTATTTAATATCCCGTTAAAATAAAAGGACTTTTCGAGGTGACTTGATTAAATACTATGTTGGATAATAAAATATTTGAATGCTAAGAGAATATATATTATTGGTAATCAACAAAAATATTAAAGTAAAATAATGGTAATAAATGAATAAATAAATTAAGGATGGTTAATTAATTAAGATAAATTATAGAATTCTCACACAGACGAAGCTAAAAAACTATATTTCTTATTACTCCACTTTATGGACCAGTATTCAACTTCATGTGAAAAGACTGCGGATGTCTCTTGCATAGTTCATTGTAATTAACGAAATATTCTCAGATGTGGACATTATGTGTGGTATAAAAGCAAAGGCAGCAATATCCAAAAAATAAAAAAAATGTTTTGAATACAGAATTCTAGAGTTTATGTATCTATCCCTTCCAAAATCATGTTCCCTGTAAATTTATAGGCTATGTTTCCTATAAAATCTCAAATTCAGTACATTATAAATTAGCAATCCTCGATGAATGGATTAAATTTTTTTTGGATATTCCTGCCTTTGCTTTATACCCCACATATAAACTTTTAAAATTTGATAATGTTTGAGTGTGATCTTACAACGGAATTGATGAACGTTGCGCATCAGTGATCACTTAACCCAGCTCATACAGGTTGTAAGCCCTGAGCCGTCGTATAAAATGACTTCCGCACATGATTATCATATTCATAGCTTCCTCTGTGTGAGAGTAACATAATTTATCTTAATTAATTTTGTTACAATGTTTTTCTAATCTTGCATCACGCGGTCCGAGCCTTAGGCGTTAACCACGCCACTGTCTTTCTTCCATTGTACACATTTCAAAATCTCACGAATCAGCGGCTTAAATAATATGACAGTCGTATATTTTGGTATCAGAGCGTACAAGTACCTTGTGGTGCATTCTTTTCTATTCTCTTCGCTTTTTTCTTACTGCATTCGTGCATCATCTTGACCTGAATAATTCTTCTCTTGTTAATTTTATTTAAACAACTTTGTATTAACCACTTGACTAGTAACTCTACATTTACCAGTTTCGCTACTACCGTATCTTCATCAGGACGGACGCAAACTAACTATCCATTATCTATTCTAGCAAAAAAATCCATTTTTGAACGGGGGCATGGCTAAAGCTATGGTGGGGGTTCACAAAATGTTCTCACTTCGTACTTTAATGTCACTCTAGGACCATCTATTAGGTTCATTAATGACCTGTTGACGATCTGTTTGTTAAAAAAATAAAATAAAACATGACCACTGCGTAGGAAGAAATAAAACGGAAATCGAATCGTATGAAACGAAACTATCGAAGGACATTGGGGATGAAAAAAATAGAACAGCTTTAAGAGGAAGGTTAAGAATTATGTGAAGCTTAAGATTGTTTGAAATTTTTACTTTAAAAATAAAAAATAAATTTAAAAAGTCGCGAATTCAGATTTTCATAGAGGACATTTTAGAAAATTGGCCAAATCCAACCACCACCGTGGAAGCCGGAATACTGTCAAATTATTATACATCCCCTTGTAAGAAAATCATCCAATTTTTACGCAAATATCTGTCTCCCAGGGAGGCGTAACCCTTAACTAAAATGGTTTTTCCCGAATGCAGTTTTGAGGAAAAACGGGAGGAAATGACTCAACGGCTTACTGTCACCGGACTATTCCTGGTACCAACGCAACGAGGAAGAAGACTTGGTGTGGTTGAGTCGCGACCACAGACGATGGAGTGAGGATATCGGTGCTGGACGGTGCAGTAAAAATGACAATTTTCGCATTAAATTAGACTTATTAAGTAGCCATTCGTTTGTCATTTCCATCAATAAAAGTCAAAGATGTCAGGTAGGTTCTGCCAAAGGCGCAAATGCCACGATTGTATTATTTTTTATATATATTGTCGCGAGGTGGTAGAATCTCAAAGAATTACACGTTATCGATGCTTTTACAGCACTCTTTTACGTTAAAATTAGAAGATACTAGAAGTTTCTAGAAAGGTTCTAGAAGGTTCGAGAAAAGCGTCATGAACACGGGTCTATAAAAGTTAAAGAGTATCTTATAGTTTATTATAGTCTGAACGTATACAGGGTTATTTGGAAAACATTAGTAACCTCGCAGGACTATATTCCTGCCTTGATTATGAGTCGAAAATGTTAAAGCATCCATGACCTAATAATATCGATAGTTATGGAGTTATGCAATATCAAGGTTTGCATTTTTTAAAAATATTTCTGACTTATTTTTTACAAAACTGTCATTACAATAATCTATATCGATTACGAAAAATTTATTAGTTTCAATACAAGTTAAATAAAATGAAAAAAAATCTTGCGGAAATTCCAATGGGAATGTTTGGAATTGGAAGGTTTTTATTATTTTATTTGACCTGTATTAAAGGGAATGAATTTTTCATATTCGAAATAAGTTACTGTAGTGATAGTCCAACGTTTTACAAAAAGTATGTCAGAAATATTGAAAAAAAATTCAAAATTAGATGTCACATATATTCATAATTATTGACATTAGGTCATGTTTGCTTGAAAATTTTCGGCTCATAAATAAAGCAGGAATATATTTCTGCGAGGTTATTAATATTTTCCAAATAACCCTGTATATACGTGGGATGGGAGGAGATTTCCCATCATTTAGTACATTTAGGTGTTTGACGGATTAAGTGAGAGTATGTGTTCTGAGACGAAGAAGACGTCCACCCGTCCAGAGACATATCCTTCGTGTCGGCAAGTGACGTGCATCGTATGAGTGCGCGTGTAACGTGCGAGGTGCATCAGCATTGGCAGGATAGGTAGATAGATACAGGATACACAATCGACAACGTTGGTTTATTGATACAAGTTTACAAAGTTTGGCGCGGAGTAAAAAGCGCGCGCGATGTCTCGATCCCCGGATGTACAAAGGTTTAAAAAATAGTAGCAATAATTTATTAACAAGTCGTTTTTAGTGTTCCACCCGGTACTTTTATTTTTTTTGTAAATTACTGTGTGATTGTGAATGACTTTCCAAATCCCTGCGTCATAAAAGGAAATACTTTTTAAATGTGATTTGAATTCCCAGTGGTTATTTGTTGCACTTTGCGGTTGATAAAACATGATATATATATATCAACTTTTATGTTTTGTATTGAGTCATTATTTGGTCGCCTCACTATGCTAATCATTCAACGGCAGTCGAACGAATCCAAAAACAATTCTTAAGATTTATTAATTACAAATTAAATATACACTTGGAAGATATCAATTATGTCACCGTCATATCAGATATTTTATCTGTCTTATGATGTTTCTTTTTAAATTTATATTCTGTATTTTTGTAAAAGCCCATAAGGGCATTAAATAAATAAATAAATTTTCACACGAAGCAAATACATTGTTGTGAGACATAATATCTTTAAATAAAATAACTTTCTGTTTAACACCATTTTATTGAGTTTACTAGAACTCAATAAAGTGGTGTTAAACAAAAAGTTATTTTATTTAAAAATAAATAAATTGTATGCGGTTTTGATTAAAATGACATCCTCCAGTTATATGTCATAGAATCCCTGGAGGTCTATATGTCTATGGTCTATGATCCCGCGTGTGATTGTGAATCCAAAATCCCGTGAATTTCTGAGTCGAACAAAAAAATATTTTTAAAAGAAATTTATCAAAAAAAATTCTTAAAAAAAATAAGACACTCAAATGCCATTAATTTCATGTTGGCTATTCTTAATACTAAGGGCCGGTTGTATCGAATGGGGTTATAGGAATCTTTCGATTAAACCATCGATTATTGCGTTTTCCACCAATCACACAACCTGTTTTCGTAAAAATGTATAGTTTTTACGAAAGATTACTATAATGCAAGTTGATACAACCGACCCTAAATGTGTCATATGATTGGTTAAGCATTGAAGACTTATTGTTTCAATTTGTAGTTCCTTTTATTGATAAATGAGAAACAATGTTTGCACTTGGTTTCGATATTGTTTTGTCAATTATCTTTTCTCAACTAACGGAATTAAATCATCATCACCTAATCGACTACGGCCAATATTTATTGGCCATAGTCGTGTTAGTGTTTTTTTTAGTTAGTTAGTAAGCCAAGTTAGTGAACTGCATCTCATTTCCTTTTCCTCTTTATCAAATTTTTGTCCCAAATCCGAAAACCTTTCGTTTATTTGAAGGTACTATACTAGAGACATCTGTATTTAGACTATTTTCTTATGAACTAGTATACATAGATTTTGCAGCTGGTAATGGTACCCCTTTATTTGAAAGTGGAACATGTATAGAACTTTGATAATGTGTGGATGTTCTTACGATGGGATTGGTGAACGTTGCATTGTGTAGATCGATCACTTTAGCCAGCTCGTACAGGTCGTAAGCCCTGGACCATCCTATAAAAGACTTCCAAACATGTTTCTCATATAAATACTTTCGTCTCTGTGAGACTTATATTAATTAAAATCTCTCTGGGAAAAAATCCAGTGACTGGGTTCTCAGAACATACCTACATATAAAAATATGATTAAAAATACTCTCTTTGTACTTGGTGTAACACGGTGCTAACATTATAATGATTGAAATCATTACTATGATTGAATAAATAAAAAATAAGTGTATCGATCTGTCGTTGGCGGACAAGCGCTAGAATAATAAGAAGGCTCTTAGAAGTTTTATTTATTTACTTATTTATTTATTAAGGAATCTTAACAGTTTTTTAAATATATCATGTAAGAGCATAGTGTTCATTTCATAGACCAATTAAAAAGATTTACAGATGTTAAGAATAAAGTTAGATAAGATATTTTTAAGTTTATTATTTTGAATTAATGAATGAATAGTAGTAAGCAACAAACAATGTTAAGAATGATTAATGGTAAGTAATTGAATGTGAAAAAAGAAAGTATATCAAGAAATGAGTTAAATAATGGGTGAAAAAGGATGAGGAGGTAGGAGTCAGGATAGGGGTGGAGAAAGAGAAGATTAGATATAGTGAGTGATTGGTCAAAGTCGATTTAGTACATGTAATCTAAAGCATTCTTTTAAATTCAGTAAGACCCAATGTTGAAGAGGTCAATATCGATACAATCATTATTAAAATCTTTGCACGCGCGATATAAAAATGTATTTTGTGTATGGAGTGCTCTATTTCTCGGAATATAAGATGTATGACGGTTTCACCCCGAGCTTCAGAATGCCGAATGTTATTTCGAATGAATGAATCGCTTCGTTCTTCCTCCGCTGAATCACTCAAGTGCGTACCGAAATACCGTCTGACTGATTGGACAATCGAATCATCTGCCACACCTCGTCTGGCCAATGGCGGGCCGAGCGATAATTATACGCACAAGTTGCGGCGGTTAGGTGTCTGCGTATGTTTCATGTAACAATTGAATATGAATAGAATTGCGGGCGATGGATGGGTACGCCACTGCGGCAACATTGAGGTGATGCTGAAAATAAACCAACCATTCTTTCGTTCTTTTAATTAATTATAAAAAGTAATTAGAGATGGGTATACGCAATGCGTCAACATTCGTACAATTTTCTAATGTAAACGCCTGTAGTGTAATATAATAAAAATAATAATCAAAGTATATTACATATGTCTCATAGAGACGAAGCTATTTATACGGGAAAGTAGGTATGGAAGTCTATTGAGTGTTTATATGGCTTACGACCTATCGTACGGCTGGCTAAAGTGACCACCTAACACAGTGTAATATTACCAATTCCACCCGTGATAGACTACCACATCTATCACATTTTCAGGCGTAAATGTTAATAATTCGGAAGAATGTAATATACACATTTGAAAATAATTAACTATAGGTCGAGCACAATCAAAAGACCATTCCTTAGCTTTGCCCGGTAAGAAGAAAGCGGGGGGAAAGTTGCCCGTCAAGCTCTGCTAATTCTGCAATATTCCAAATAAATATTAATTTTTTTGTTTAAAAAAGGTTACTTACTTACTAGAAAAACTTATTTTGTGAACATCTATTGCATCGTAACAACACAAATATTTTTTGCGCACATTCTTTTGAATGCGGTCTAGCTATAGCTAACTAACCCTCCCGCTCTATTTATCAGAGGGTTAAGCAGAGAGGATAGAATGCCAAGCTCTTCTGTCCTGACACACCACTTTTGCTTCGTCCACTTTCATTCATCTTTTATGCACGCTCTTTGCGTGGGTATAGGTTAAAGCTCCAACAGGGCCATCCTCCAATATTTTATTTATTCGGACATGCCAGGTCTTCCGCGGACGCCCTCTATTTCTGCCTTCAACATTCGCCTCATAAATTTTTTTCACCATCCTTTCCTCGCTTTAATCAAAACTTTATTCATTAACTTAAATCAGTGGACACGAATTTCACCGCAGATCTCTGCTGTAATTCGCACTAAATCCGCACCGGTACTCGAGAATCTTCCACATGTATTTAGAAATTCTGATTAACGTCGTTTGTATCGCTCCGGTCGTTATCGATCACTTGTCACACATCGGTAGGTACTTTCTCGCTGGTTAAATATTCGCAACGAAATCGCCAAAAAATGTCATAATTCGACTGTTGTTGCTTCGCGTCTTGTACGTCATTTACACGCTCGATGTTCGAGACGTTTCTTGATTTATTCCCGCGTATTCCAGATACTACCAGCAATTTCTAATTAGCTTTAAAATGTGTATTTAAGTATTTTATTTTATTTTAAATTTTAATACAAAGTATGTATATGTATATTATGCATACAAACACATAAAGTTTTATTTTATCACAGCGCTGTGTCGAAATCTTTACAGCTGACAGGATGCTGCAGACGTTAATGGCCGTCCCATGCGGACTCTCTTTTTTTTATCTTCTCCAGTTCCTGTTCCCATGGGCGTAAATACACGCGCGCGCGGCCGCCTGATAGTCCTGCGGCGTGGCGGCTCTGAGTCACGGGTCGAGCGCCTCCAATCCCCGGAAGCTCGCGAAACGCGAGGGGTCAGTGCGTGTCAAGGACGTTCACCGGGCCGGACCAGTCCGCCCTCCGCTTGCCCAGGGCCGCTTTACGGGCGAAAGCTCCCACAGCGGCCCTGCTCATTCGCCGCCAGGTTGCCGTTTCTTGTCGGCCCGATTGATAGACGATGTTTTTACCCCCGAAACGTATTGTTTAAGGGGGTTATACTACCCGGAAGAATAAAATTTAGGTATTAGTCATTTGGTGATTTTTACAGGGAGATGGTTAATAATTTTTATTGAGACTTATTACGACTAATTTTTTATTATGACTAATTGATAAGTATAGGTAAGATAATTGCACAAAGTTCACGAGGGGACATCAAAAACTATACACATTTACTTGATAACTACAATACAGAAGAACTATACACAATTCGTTTAGCACTTAACAACTTTAAATTATAGAATACACTTAGCAAACTCTTGAAAAGTCATTATTTACAAACTATATCAGCAGTATCAACAAAATTATATATTAAGGTGAAATAATGTATGTCTCACAGAGACGAAGCTATTTATGTGTGAGAAAATTGGATGGAAAAAATAATTGAAAAATAAAATATAGAGTTGAAAAATCTGTGTATACTAACTTGCAAATGAGAAAAAATAACAACAGATGTCTGTAGCAAAAATTTTTGTAATGTGGATGTTCTTACGATGGAATTGGTGAACGTTGCATTGTGTAGAGTGAACCATGGTATAAAGAGACTTCCATCC
Organism: Agrypnia vestita; assembly: GCA_016648135.1. Classification (NCBI taxonomy): domain Eukaryota; kingdom Metazoa; phylum Arthropoda; class Insecta; order Trichoptera; family Phryganeidae; genus Agrypnia; species Agrypnia vestita. The sequence goes on from JADDOH010015045.1 coordinate 45,885, forward strand.
ACCTTTCTCATATATAAATAGCTTCGCCTCTGTGAGACTTTTATAATTTATCCTTTATTAATTAATCATCCCTCTTGGGACCAAATCCAGTAACTGTGTTCTTAGAACATACTTTCATATAAAAAAATATTGTTTAAAATTTTATATATTTAGGAATAAAGAATTTCAATAGCCTCCCTACAGAAATCAAGAAGATAACTGAGATCAAACAAATAAGAAATAAGTTAAAGGAACACTACAAAAACACAATTAAAAATTAAATAATTTTTTAAAACATGTGTACAAAATAAATAATCACGTAAAAGTGTACGAGGGAGAATTAAATGTATGCATTAATTATGGTTCATAGACTAGAATAAAATGAAATGTTAAGAACTGTAATTTATATTTTAAAAAGTCTAGCCCTTTCAGTCTCTCATTGAAAAGTCCTATATTAATCTTCTTCATGTCACCAGAAAGTCCATTATAGAACTCAACGGCTGTATACTGGAAACCGCGCCCTTTTTTATCTGTTCTCTTTATATCCGTTCTTATATGCTCTCTCGCTCTCGTGTACCGTGAGCGTATGTCGCTATTGTGTTACAAGGTGATGTAGGTTTTAAATAATTTATTATTTATTTTATAAAGCATCTTTATCTTTTCGATATGTATAAATCAATTCTTCCAAGTTTGGTGCTTCATCCCATTAGAGTCCAATAGATCAAGCCTTAATAAAATGTTCGTAGTGTTGGTCTATTAAAGGGTTGTATCACCCTGCGAGGGCGCAATTTAGAAAGAAATTGGGTGATTTTTTACGAGGTGGTAATTATTATGGTGCATATTAAACTATATAAAGAATGAAGATATTAGGAATGAATGTAAAGCTGATCGTAGCATAATACATCGAATAAAAATAGGGTCGCTCAGGTGGTTTGGGCATGTTGAGCCAATGAATGAGGAAATAATGGTAAGAAAGATATATAATGCAAGTGTTGACGGTGCCAGAAAGAGAGGGCGACCACGGAAGACGTAGCACGACCAGATTAACCAGATACTGGAAGATGGTCCTGTTAGAAGCCTCAACAACCGTCGAACTTGCATGCAAAGATGTATGAATGTAGATGAAGCGAAAGTTGTATGTCAGGACAGAAGAGTATGGCGCTCTATCCTCTCTGCCTACCCCATTCCACGGCGTGATGGTTAGTTAGTTAGTTAAACTATAATTTTATTTTACAATTTAAAAAAAGTCTACTTCCGTGGAGCTCCTCCTCCGTAACTGAGATATAACTTTACACGGTGCACGTTTGTTTGATAGACAAAAAGATCATGTACATGTTCATTTAAAATTAAATATCTGCCATGCACCATATAATTTTTTTAATCCGAAAAACCAATTTGTTATAAACAATCGTTTAAAAAATTTATTTCCAATTTGGATACCCTATATTGTGTTTCATTTCTTTATAAGTACATGCTCTCTTTTCTGTCATGAACAAATTTTTACAGAGTTGCGTTTTAGTCCCGGAGGAGGAGTTCCACGGAAATAGACACGACGCGGCCATGTTTCTTGTTTCAAAAATTTTCAATTGGCTATTACTTAAAACCAACCTCATAATTTAGTGGAAAAATCATAATAAATTTCCGATAGATTGTAGCAAAACTACTTTCATGAGACGAGTAAGAGATGAAGGAGGACAAGGGAAGATTAAATAAGGTTTTAGGTAAAGTAATTTTTTTTATAATAGTTTTTATTCATATTTTATTTTTTGTATTTTTTTGCTGCCTAGCTAGGGATTACCTGTTTGAAGACGACTGTCTTCAAACAGGTATTTGCATAGCAAAAAGAGTTGAAAAATGTAATGCGTGGTTTTGCCATTACCAGTTTCAATAAATAACCAAATCGTATTGAAAGCTGCAGGCAATTGGTAATAGCTAGTCGTAGACATTAATAGCAGTGCGTCGGTCAGCACTGCCGATAGCCAATTGCAGACACCGATGGCCGCGTAGCGGATACTTGCGGCCGCACAGTGGCCAGTATAGCAGCCCGTAGAACCGATTACTCAACTGCTAGTATTAATAATTAGACTTGGACGCAGACATGATTGTCCTTGTTCAGGCAACCGCTACGCCAGTGGCCTCTATTGTTTGTGAACCGAAATAAACGCTGGAACATTACCATAAACGCATGCACACCATAAAGTTGTTAATAGTCACGAAAAAACGGTTCCCCTGCGTTATAAAGCCAGATATTTATTTAAATGGCTTCATTAAAATTGGGTCCGTCAACAAACACGCCACAAAAAGGCGAAAGCGTGTCTGTTGTCCGGGATCCGGATACACGTCACAAGGCACAAGGCACCAATACCAACGATGCGGTTTTTTTGGTATTGTGTCGCTTGCCAGACAACATCACTTTTCGGTGTACCGACAATTGCAACCCGCAATACAAAAGTAATAAATGAGGACATTAATTCCCATGTATTTCATTTTACAGTGTTTTACAAAGCTGTAAAATAAATAATGACAAAATTTAACGGTTTGTGAATACAACGGACATAAATAACTTTAATTTAATCTCTTTTATATTCGAATCAATCGTTATAGCACAAGGAGGGTAAGGAAATTGAATTGATAAGGAAAAATGACTTCCAATCTATTGAATTGGAGAAATTTTTTTTCCGAAGGTTTTTCTTTAATGTGTTCCATTGTTGGAGATACATTTTTTCATGGATTGTTTAAAAAAATTTCCGCCATCGAATTTGGACTATAGGTTAGGTTAGTTTAAAAAAAGTAACCCATAAAAACCAAGTTTTTATTTTACTCCCTTTCTTTGTAAAATATAACAACAATTAAAGACGAATTAAAAAATATAACATAACACTAAGCTTACATCAATTTAATATATTTCTAAAATGTCAGATGTTTTGAGCTTTGATAAGACGCTTCCTGCTTTGAAGATTAAATTATAAAAACATTTGTCAGTCAATTTAGATATTCGACATTCGTAGTGAAGTACCTATTATGTATGCCGACGGAGTAATTCAAATTTAGAAAATATTCCGCGACGTTAGCGGGCCGCCGTTGCTAATCAAACTTTTCTGATGATTCCAATTTGAAAAAACCAATAAAAATTTTAAAAATCCAAAATTATACTATAATTATTAATTTTTTTTTAACCAAAATTTGATACTCCTTGATCGTCGCCACGAGTCTACTTGCCAAGTTTCAGCTCGATTGGATCATGGGAAAAGGGTCAAAAATCGATCCAAAGTTTTTTTTGACGGCAAGCCGGCAAGCAAGCAAGCAGACGCCACGAGTTAATATAAAGGGAGTAATTATATATTAATGACGATTATTTTATCGAGTTTCATGAAAAGAATTAAAACTCATACCTACAGAAATGTAACCTCGAATATTTAAAATAATTGGGCCAAACAAAACTTTCTTAAAAACGAACGAAACATTCGTGAACTCGCATGTAAACAGAAGTCTAATTTTTGGAAGTTGTATATATTTTAATATTACAATTTGTTTCGTACATTTGTTTAGCCAAAGAAATAGATATCTCATTAGTGATATCTGTGGTTTTTAAGGGGGGGGGGGGGTAAGGTTAATTCGTACAAAAAAAGGCAGGTTGTTTTGTATCACTTGATACAAAACAACCATAGTATATCTCCAAATAATAAACCAATTCCATTACATTTTTGTAATAAAGGTTTCAAACTAAATGTTTTGGAGCAGCTAGAGATAAATAAAAATCTAAAGGATAATATTATTAACGAACAAATTAATATCTGTTATTCCCCCCTTTTAAATATGTTTAATACTACATAATTGTTTTGAGATACCAAATATCTATTATATATATACATAATTATTATTTAAGAAATCAATTGTTTGTATTCCTATTATTTCCACTTAAATTAAACAATATATGTTCACTCATTTTATATTAGCTGAAATATTCCCAAAATGATCAAATTTCGTGAAATTCTTTTAACCACTTAACACACCTGTATTTTTGTTTTCATTGTCCAGATTATTGTTTGTAGTAACCATGTTATTCCCTACTTTATGATATTTAAAATTTAAGTACCCAATTTAGATAATGTGTTTTAGAAACTATTCTTTGTATTAAATATACTTGAGGTTTTTCCAAATTTGCACCCAATTTAGATAATGTATTCTTTGTAATATACTTGAGGGTTTGTCCAAATTTGCACCAAATGTTTTGTATATAAACTCAATAATATGTACTATGTTCATCAGTTGATAAAGGCTTAATAAGCCGAAACGATCGTCCTGTGTGTGGTAAAATAAATTTGAACTCAAAAAAATCGTGTTTTGATTTTTATTTTTGAATTTTTTAGACTAATTTGTTATTAAAAAATAAAAATTAATAACAAATTTGAAAAAAACTCGACAGCGTTACCCCGTAAATTATGTACAGAAATAGTGTTCAAAATTTCAAAAGGATCGGTGCAGTAGTTTTGAAGTTATGATGGACACCGACTTTGAAAACGTGAGATGTGGGGAAAACGCTTTAAAGTTTTGCACACTGTAAAATTCAAAATAAAAGTCAACACTTATTTTATACTTACACATAATCGTCGATGCCATGTTCACACAGCAAAGAGCTTTCATCATCAGCATCTTTTTGTCCTTGTCTACGCAAAACTCTTCCAATACAA
>JADDOH010015046.1:0-47046 GCA_016648135.1 Agrypnia vestita
TATGGTAACAATTTATTTTACTGTTTCTATGAGAGTCAGAAGACTCGTATATAGAGGAGTATTACAGATACAAGGTATAAATATGCATATTAAAACAGTTTCATGATTATATTGTGTGTCTAGGAGGTGTTGTATTTTATTGGTTTCAATTTTTTATTCTTTCTGATTTGTTATTATTTTGATCATTTGGGGGAGATAATTAAAAAATTTAATACCAAGAAAACTAAAATGATTTTGGTAAAATAAAATTTTGGTACGTTAAGTGTATATCTAAATCTTGTATATCGAGTATCGCTCCTTGTGTTCAATTTATTTTTATTTTTAAAAATTTTGATTATTTAATTGTGGAGTATAAAAGCAAAGGCAGCAATATAAAAAAAAATCATTGCAGTCATCGAGGATAACTAATTTATAATATTTTTGAATTGGAAATTTTACATGAAATACGGTCTGTAAATTTATAGATAATATAAAATCTGGAATTCAGTGCATTTTAAATTAGTAATCTTCGGTGACTGTTTTTAAATTATTTTATTTGCATATTGCTTCCTTTGCTTTTATACCTTACAATTAATAATTTGAATTTCCAAGAAAACGTTTATTTTTAGATATTATGATAAATATTACTTCACATAAATGTTTTTTAAAAGCTCGCTGAATGTTCAGAACACCGTAAACTCAAGAACGAGCTGTGAAGTCAGCACTTCTGCGGTATTTGTATGAGCATTATATTATAAGCTGTTTACGTATCGCGAACGCAGCGAAATTGTCAGTTAGTCGAACGTTTTACTGCGTTTGCGGTATTACGCAGACAAAAATATTTTCCTACCAAGAACGTAAACGAAAATCGTGCACCATATAAAATATAACACGAGGGGTATAAAAGCAAAAGCATCAATATAACCGCAAACAAGCTGTTACCCGTAAAAAATGACGGAATATTGGTTCGCGTCCTTGCTTATACCTAGTATATATTTTAATGTATCTTTTTGGCTGTCCACAGAGAGGCGGCGGAAGCAACATGCGTAGAGCGGCCGGTTCGGGCTTGCTGGCCCGGGATTTAAGCCCAATCTCCTGCCGTTTAATGGCTGTGAATTCGAACGAACTTAAGGGCGTTGTACGAAGTTACGGACGGACAGACAGACAGACAACGAATTATCGTGTTTGATGTTTTGAATGCAGTCACAGAAGATTACTAATTCAAAACATACTGAATTTGAGATTTCACAGGAAAACATTGCTCTATCCCTTCCAAAATCATGTTTTCAAATCAAATCACTATTAAAAGCAAAGACATATCCCAACTAACTAATCAACACGCCGTTTCCCCGCAGGGGTAGGCAGAGAGGATAGGACACTTTGTTCTTATATCTTGGCACACTATTTTTGCTTTGGCTACATTCATACGTCTTTTCTTGCATGCTCTACCGTCTTTGAGGTTTTTAACAGGGCCATCCTCCAATACTTTTAGTGTCTAATCATGACAGGTCTGTCGCAGACGCCTTCTATTCCCGTTGCCTTCAACACTCGCCCCATATATTTTCTTAACCATCCTTTCCTCGATCATACGTTCTACATGACCAAACCATCTCAGCACATCGTTCTTTATTCTATCTACCAACTACAGCCAGCATTATATTCACTTACATTTTGTTTATTCCTCACTCTATCGACCAAAGTTTTTTCCACACAAGCGCCTTAGTGACCGCATTTCCACTGCATTCAGTCGACCTTCATTCATTTACTTCAAATTCCAGGTTTCACTTCCATACATCAGATTTGGTAATAGAACACCATTATGTACGTTTAATATCCTCGTAGTGTAAAAAGAAATTGCAATTAACCCCCAAAGGCGTTGCTTGATAGTAATGTCGATTTTTTATTAAAATATCATAGCAAAGACAGCGATATGCAATTATGTAAATTTAAACTGAAATATCGTAGCAAATACAGCAATGTCCACTATTTGGTAGCAAAAACAGCAATATCTATATGTAATAGTTAATTATTTTTAATTTACGTACATACATAAAAGGAAAACAGGGGTGGTAATTAAATATTTTTTAAAAAATTTTATTATTTTTTTTAAATGGATATGTGAACACGGAATACGTGTCACATCAATATTCTTACTATTTTCAAACTAAGCTAAATGCTTGTGCTTTGAAAATAGGATTAACTTGCTTGTCTGGAGCGAGATTCGAGCCCCCGACCTACAAGCTACTCAATTGTCTTTACAAAACGATTTCCAATAAGGTGTAGGTTTCGTAGAAATCCAGAGAAATTTCCTTAAGTAGTGACAGGTTTTTTGTATTAATCTCAGAAACGTGTCAGTGAGATATTGTTGCGTTTGGTTTTATACCCCTCATTTCTGGTGTTGGCGAGCTCACAACCGCCGAACCTAATTCGCTGTCGCATTTATTAATGTTTTCAAATTCTTCTTTCAACTTTTCAAATTGAGCAAATTTGTGTTTAAAGTTTCCCCAGAGCGTTTTAACTCCTGTTGGTTACACCGAATTAACGCGAAAATTTCGCACGAAAGTACACAAAGATATATATTTCTTGCGTAAACTCGCGTCACGCGTGTTTCGCTCTTCGAAGGTATTTATGTAAAATAAAGGTAAAGTTTAAAGTTATTTAACAAGAGAAAATTAAGGCGATTCGAAAATGTTTTCCCTTAAATATCTCGGTGCTGTATATAATTCCAAATTTGAATGATGTAATTATGAGTATTTGGGGAATTATTTAAACATGTAGAGATCTTAAGCGTTTTGGCGGTTATGTGTGTTGAGTGTATATACTACACTCACACACGTAACACTAGAGTGTACGTGTACACGTACATGTTCCGAGAGGAAGAAAATGTCCACCCGTCCAGAGACCGGTCCTATCGAAACGTGACGGGTATTGTGTGAGTGCGCATGTCATGCGTGGGATGTGAAGCAGAGAATGTAGGGTGCGGATTATACTAACGATTAGTTTTATAAATTTACAAAGGCAACGTTGCGTGTAGAAAATATCACATGCGATGGCTATGGCAGTATTAGAATCAGTGGTCGTACTTGATGGCGACCGAAGCCTAGTTCGCTGCATCTGATTGGTGGCTGACGGCTCGATGCGTACGGCTAGAGATGCTAGGGGTCTCGACCACCACTGCGTGTTTGTTGCCGATTCATGTTTTTTTTTTTTTTTTTGAATATTTGTTTATGAAAAGGCTTAATTTTGAAACAATCCCTACAATTGCTGTTGAATGCACAAATATTATAAAAAATATAATGGTCGGTCTCTTGCAAAAAAATTCACTTTTGGGATGGAATAGAAGATTTATTATTATTATAGAGTCGTATACGATACATATTATATTTTTAATTAATATAAATTAACTTTGTTTAAACCACTTATTTATTGAAAAAAAATCAACATGTTTCGAAGTCAATGGCTTCTTCATCAGGAAAACAAAAATAATGATAACAATAATATTATTTTTGTTTTCCTGATGAAGAAGCCATTGGCTTTGAAACATGTTGATTTTTTTCAATAAATAAGTGGTTTAAACAAAGGTAATTTATATTAATTATAATTATGTTACCACAAAATAAATTTGCTACATTTGAAGAAGAACATATTATATTTTATTTAAAATACATATGGAAAACGGTATACATATATATATAGTATTTAATATATGATATATCTTACTGCAATTGCATTTTATATTTGGCTAGTGACTAAGAAACGTAAGAATTATTGGCACCGAAAAATAAAACTACAAGAATAATTTAAACCTAGGTGTATTCGGATCAATACAATGTTGAAATATTTCAATGTGGTCTCCAATCAGGTAATATGTTTCGATGTTGTTGTAATTATTTTTAAAATTCTAACTTGACACATATCGGCAGACTCAATTTGATTTTTTTTGCAAATCAATATGATTCAATGTAAAGAGATCAGATCTCTATTCTACTTTAAAAAATCTACGATATACATTAACATGAATATTTTACTTACAGGCAATTTACATAATAAATTACGCACTTTTAGAATAAAAGTTACGTAAATATGTATTTTTTATCTTTTAAATCAGCGGTTCCCAACCTGTGGTACGCGTACCACCGGTGGTACGCGAAAAATAATCAGTAATGGCGGACATAAAAAGTAAAAAATAAATCAGTCATAAAAATATCATTTAAACTAATCTATTTTTCCTATAATTCATAATTTTAATTAATAATATACAGTACAGTTGTTAATATGTACAGTCGATGATCGCTTAGAAGAATTTTTACATTTACCGTGTTTAATTAATTTTATATACATATATTTTTTATTAATATCGGTAATTTTTGAAAATAAATTGCCTGCGTTGCATTTATTTTTTTTTTTGTTAAAAAGTACTTCTTTAAATGTCCTGGTTATGAATTCCAACAAGAAATGAGCTTCGGCTTTTATTTAAAAAAACATTGTGATATGCAAAGTTCAAATGTCTCATTTTTATCAGAAAAAGGAAACCATTTGGTATTTTTTGTAAACTTAAATAAATTGTTTTCTGGGAAATATAGTCACCCTATAAAATTTATAATGCAAATAGAATAACAAATTTGAAGTACATTCATTTTTACGAAGTGGTACAATTAAGCGTGATGTACTATAAACAAAGGTTGGGAAACGCTATTCTACATGGATGATCTTCTACCAAATATTCGTCATTGCAGGCAATTTTGCCGCAGTCATTTTTCCGATTCTATTGCATAGTCTATCATCATGATTTGTGCCACTAGTTCGAGTTTGCCATCCTAGTGCACACAATTTTCCGAGCCGCACACGCGTTTAAAATCAGATTCTTCATCAATAGTGAAAATGGCAGGAGACTTTGTATATACGAATCATAAGCTGGTTTATATAAATATTTTTACTTGTCGTTTATAAATCTCTTGTTAAACTTCCCCAACTAGACTTGATGGCTGTTTGGCTTTTCAAGAGTCTTCGGCTTAAGCGCGAGTCCCGAGTCAATGCAGATTTTCCCCGGATGGCCGAGTTTTCACGCCCGTTTGTGCTCGTCAACCCTTTTGGAGATTGTGCCGTCTGGTCCACATCCACACGCGTATATCTTACTGTAGTCTTGACGGTCGACTCCATAAATTCCCCCGTTGCTAGGGTTCTTGATCCTCCGCCGACCTTATGGGATATTTGACCGTAGCGGTTGTCCCGAAAACCTTCTTGATATTGCGTATATCTATCCCCTTTGTAGTGTAAATAAACCTACTATGTACGCTGCTGCTGATACTAGCCTGCTATGTATGCGCATTAATCAATTATTTGAACCACAATCTAAGTAAGTTCCGGCCTCCTTACAGAGATGTGGAGTATGTTTTGTTTGTTTGGTCAAGCGGTAAGACACTGTACGCCTAGTAATCACGGGATTCATTAACATCGAAAGCTTTTGCCTCACAAAATATTATTGTGTCCGTGTTACATGTTTCCATGTTTGCATCTATTTTATGTTAATAATGCTAACATTATAGTGAGCATTTATTGTTTTGAAATAGATATTATTCATATTTTAAAATATATATTATTAATATATATTTCGTATCCATATTTTTTCAATCCAAGCCGTGCCCTTGTGTTTTGAAAAGTGAAGACATATAGTGAGTGTTTAAAAACTTTTGTACATATTTATTTCTCTTGATTTAAAGTTAACGTGTCTAGCGGACTTTGACTGCCCACTTTAAAATATGTATCCAGTTTTGAATTTACTTATATTTTAAATGTTTTTAGTAAATTTATTGCTTTAATTTGATTACAGTGTGACGAACAGTAAACCATCGCTGATGGCGAATAACGTATTATAAAAATATATAATTATGTCACTCTGAGACCATCTGTTAAGGTCATTAATGACCTGTTGACGGTTTGTTTGTTAAAAAAAATGATTATGCAAAATAATTTTTCAAATGATTCTGAAATGAGGATACGGTTACCGCTCATTTCGTGTGATTAATTTTTTATTTATTCTTTTATAATTTATGAACATAAAGTTTATTAAAGTATACATTTGTTTCTGCTCTATGAACGTTCTAGACTAGGTAGCTAAAATAGCTACCTAGTAGCTAAAATCGTTAGAAAATTGTCAGTTTTCGTATTTTACTAGTTCGATTAAATGCGAATTACGCGCGAGACGATGCCTAGGGTGGCCAGTCGTGAATTGCGAAGCGAAAGGTATCGAGCAAAGTACGTAACTAGCGTTAACAATAAGTGATAAATAATACGTGCGAGAATTGGGTGGAATATTGTACTGAATATTAAATATTTGTTACCCAGCGATACTAAAGCGTTCATTATAAAATAGTGTAATTTAAAAAAGTATGTTAAGATTAATTGGTTTTAGGTGAATTTGTGCAACAACCATTAGTTAATAAATCGCAAATTTATTAATTCCTCCCACAGCCACGAAACGTGACAGTAATATTATATTTATAATAAAAGTTTTAGCAGATATTTTAAAAATAGATTATTCTTTCTTTATTCAATTTTTTTATTTCATTTTTGTCTCTTTTTGTCTCGGCGATGCATAAATTCAACAGCCCTCTCTATTTTCCTTTATTTTTACAATAATTAATTTCAGCCGCTGTATAAAGAATTGCACTCTCGCGCAAACACAATTTCTCATAAATCGCAGCTCGGAGGCAGCGGTAATATAAGCTCACAAATGGAATTGGCATTTCATAATATCATTACTTGGGAAAACAACTGCTTTCTTCACCGGGGGATTGCGGAGGAGATGGGGGATGCCGCGGTACAGAAAGAGAAGATTGTGAGTCTAAGCAGTGGAAGATTATGAGTAAATTAAATAAGGTGTTTTTTTTATTCGTTGCAAAAAATAACATTTGTAGCTCTTAAATATGGAGCAGATGTAGGATACCTTAAACAAATTAGTCGAATGAATTAAGAAGGATATCGTGAGCATACTCGGAAAAAACTGACCCATAAAAACGAAGTTTTTATTTTACTCCCTTTCTCACTGAATCAGGTTTCGTGTCCTATACACGCGTCGGGCTAATTACTCATTTATATTGATTCCAATTTAAAAAAACATCAAAATTTCTAAAAATCCAAAATTATACTTTATTTATTAAAATGATCTAACAAATTTTCGCTTTAAAAATATTACTTTATTAAATTTAGAAAACTTAAGTTTTTTTTACTCCCTTTCTTTTAACTCTGACGAAAAAACTTTGGATCGATTTTTAACCCTTTTCCCGTGATCCAATCGACCTAAAACATTGCACGCAGACTCGCGGCGACGATAAAAATGATCTTACAAATTGTCGTTTAAAAAAATTTAATAATTATAGTATAATTTTGGATTTCTCAAAATGTTTTATTACTCCCTTTCGTTGCGTCGTCCGAATCAAGACCAACGCGCGGGGTAAGCGCCAAACCTGTTTCAACCAGTAAACGAGAAAGGGAGTATAAGAAAAACTTGGTTTTTATGGGTTAGTTTTTTTTCTAGTGTATTCCAACCGAGTAAATAAGTACCAAACCGTATATTTTTTTAAGTTCAGCAATTTAAAACTCGTTAAAATTCTTTATCTTTTCGTTTTTATTCCACGAGAAGTGTACCTACTCTAATTTTGTTTTTCGGGGCGAACATCATTTTGTGATTTTAGTCTTAAACAATTCGCTCGCCTTAATATTTCAAAATGAAACAATAATACAATTTGAATTCGGTTTGGATCTTTGCCTAACAAAGTTCATGCCGGGGACATGTTCGGGGCATCGTTTGTTCCGCAAACACGTCGAGCGTGTTCTGCCCTTGACACGAGTGCGCGCGCTTCAGACACGCCGTAATGTACACAACCCGTATTTATATTATTATTTGCCGCGGAGCTCGGTGTTGATCTAACCACTGCGCTGTGTTCCAAGACGGGTGCCGGGCGGGAGATTTTATCAAACGCAGAGAACGTTTACTTTTGTTTCCAGCTCGAATTTACATTTAGTCGACTGATTTATTTTATTAATTACCAACTCTGTCACCCGGCTCGGCTTGAGTTTTCGATTATTGTGTAGGTATAGAAGAGGCAGTCCAAATACCAGATATTTTCTGTAAAAAGAAAATTAAAAATCTAAGAAAAATATTTTTGTATTTTTCTTACTTACTTACTTACTAACCATCACGCCGTTTCCCTGCAGGGGTAGGCAGAGATGATTGAACGCCACACTCTTCTATCCTGGCACACCACTTTTGCTTCGGCCACATTCATACATCTTCTCATACACGTTCTACGATTGTTGCGGCTTTTAACAGGGCCATACTCAAATACTTGTAGTACCTGATCGTGCCAGGTCTTTCGCGGACGCCCTCTATTCCTGTTGCCTTCAACATTCGCCTCATATATTTTCTTAACCATCCTTTCCTCGTTCATACGTTCCACATGACCAAACCATCTCAGCACTCCTTTCTTTATTCTATCTACCACACTACAGCCAGCATTGCATTGTATTTTTCTAATTTACAATAATCTGTACTGTTAATATCCTGTGACGCAAATATTCACAACAAAATAAAATACTGAAAATGGTCTACAATTTGAAATACCTGACTTCAACTGAAACTGTTTACCGAATATAACACAGCAATTAAACGTTGATAACATTACTAAAATCGGAAACAGTAAACCTCAGTCACAAGCTAGCAAATGGCGAAATACAAGACGAAGATATTAAATTACACAAAATACACGAAAATTATTAACACTACATTAGAACGGCTCAAAACTACCACATAACTCAAGCCAAAATAAAAACAGGACAATCACGACTCATTTGTAACGGATTAAAATTATACAACGGCCTACCACACCAAACAATTGACTACTAACTATTTCAAAATATAAGTGACAAAAATGCTAAAACATGCAGAAATTCCTTTCCGAGATATTCATTTTTCATGTCTAATTGTGACAAATTGCGTACAATTTTCTTTGCTCTATTAAATGTTTAATTGTATTTGATCTGAGTCTATACTTCATAGTCATCCACATAAATGATATATGTTATAACAGTTATGTCAGCACAGATTTACTGATTCCACATAATCTGCTATCGTGGGGTTTAATGGTGTTTATTTATGTTTGTGTATATATTATAGAAGGGTGAATCACGATTTACGACATGGATTCCATACGTGCGTTACGGAGGAAACAGTGATTTCATTAAAATCTTATCAAGCTTTTGTTTATTCGCTTTACTTTATTAATTACGTTATAATATGCATTAAATATGTCCAGTTGAAGATTTACTTTTAAACAGACAATTCTTCAGCTTTCCTACCTTCTCAATCCCCGAATATCCAACAATATATATCTAGAATTGAAAAAAAAATTCTGACAAAAATGATTAATCTTTAAGTATTATTAATATTTTTAATATTTAAAGCATTAACTTTGTGGTTAACAGAGTGTTAGTTAAATTAGTATCAACCATTACCAGTATCACCTGGTAGTGGTTCACACTAATTTAACTAAAGATCTTTAAGTATTTCGAAAGCTTGCTTAGTTTACTATCTTTTTTAATTCTTCGCACAAAGTTAACGCAACGTGAAATTTTTACAAATAAAAATAGTACGACCCGGAACGCATACTGATTATAACGGCAGTGCATTGTGAGATGAGTACTGTAATTTTGCGAGGCACGCTTTTAGTTTATGTCGTCCTGTTATCTCGTTAAATATACCACACAACCGAGGGGCGACTGATTGCCTCACTTCAGCTCGGTCCGTAATCACAAGCTCCCTCTCTGCGAGCGAGCTATCTTCAATTTTCTCATCTCCTGGTAACCGGCTATATTTCACTTCAAGATTTTGATACCGAGAATATCTTAACTCTCTTTTCGTATGGAAAACTATTGTTGTATTTTAAGTATTTGATTTATTAACCGTTCATATTTTATTATCACTTATACTTATTATTAATATATTTTATTATTTTTAACTATTTATTTATTTAGTAAAAGTAAAAACGCTTTCGTTCACGATGAGGCTCATTGTTATGTGAAGGTACGGTCAATGGAAAATAGGTAGAACAAGTTTTTTTGTTTATTTACGTTGTTTCTTGATATTCTTAACACCTTTATTATAATTTTAATAATATTCGTGAAATGATATGATGTGACTTTACTTCTCCCGTAAGTACGAGCGTTAAAACGATATTATTGTACGAATGTATTTTTGTATTCAAGAAATTATGCACTATGATATGACATGTATATAATAAATAAATAATTATAAGAAATTTATAAACACATAAATTCGTTGAAATATATTGAGGGATAGCTAATATGCAGACATTTTTTCCTTTTGTTAATTGTACCAGCTAAGATACTTTCGATTTTTTCCTCAAGTACTAAATAGAGTAAGTTCTACAAGCAAAAAAAAAAATTTTTATGCATTTTTCTGGCTCCTGTCCGATATGGCCAAACGATACCCATGATATGCCGATATACCAAAACAATTTGACAATTCACGATTCCTCTAAATTACCATGGTCTAGTGAGAATGATAATATTAGAGATGAAACGGATAGTGATTTGGCTCCGGATACGGATCCGCAAAATGCTAATTTCTCGTGGTGGAGAGGGGGAAAAAGCAGGTTTGTCATCCATTATCCATATTTTCTGTTACATATGAGGTGTATATAAGCAAAGGCAGAAATATCCAAAATAAAAAATGTTTTGAATGCAGTCACCGAGGAATTTGGAATGTACTGAATTCGAGATTTTGTAGGAAATATGGATCTATCCCTTCCAAAAACATATTTCCAAATCACTATTTAAAACAAAGATAGCTATATCCGCTTCAACTATTCAACACCCAAGAATTTATAAATAAAAATAAATAAAAAGAAAAGTAAAAAGTTTGACAGTTTAAAAATTCCAATTAGGATGGGAGAGAGAGGAAAAGGGAAGGTTAGTTGGAAATCGGGATTAGTGATGGTTAAAACCGGTTACTCAATATGCGTTATTTGTGATTTTTTTATTGTTATCGATGTTTAAATTGTTGTCTTGTTTTGATGGTTGCCGTCGCATTGCGAAAAATCAGTTATCAATCATTGATTCAATCAAATACAAATCTAAAAAAACATTTATTGTGTAACCAGTTAAAATAACGGTTTTGACCATCATCAAACGAGTACAAGTATTTAATCATGTAAGTATTTAATAACGTTAAAAAAATAACTGTTTTGTGTGGTAGGTAGTAATGGTTTATATTAGGTTGTTACCTATGAAACCATTTTCTAATACTGACTAATTTGACGATGTTAACCGACAGCAATGGCCAGAACTTCGATTAATTAAATATATAATTTTCATAAAATATTTTTTTATTATAAAACAACAATTTCATATGTTAATATCTAATAAATTATTTATTATTTTTAATCAATATAATATAGATGTCTCACAGAGACGAAATTATATTTAGGTCGTAAGCCCTATGAACGCCCAAAGACTTCCATACCTACTTTCCCATATAAATATAATTTCGTCTCTGTGAGACATCTGTAATATATTGATTAATCCCTATTTCACTTCAACATATTCGCGAATAATATTGATAAATTAATGCTGATTAATAATTAATATTGATTAATTAATGCTCACTACTTAAACAAGTAAAATTAAAACACAGAAGAACTATAATACCCTACAATTATATTATTAATTGTATTAGTTATACGGCATCAAAAACAAAAATTTATACATTCAAAATTTTACAATGTTTTCCGTTAATATAAGGACAGCGTATATAACATATGTATAATGTTATACTGATGTCTGCACTTCCTATATATTATATCTGTAGGCTTGTCACAATTCACACGTGTCACATTCAGGATGTCATATCAATGTCATATTATGACACATTCACCTTCTATTCCTGTTCACGTTCTCCCGCTTATCAACGATATATCATATAGTGCCGTAACTGCAATACAGTAAGAGACATCTAAAATTTAAAACCCTTATCGTGTTTTCAAAATGGCCCATGCACGGGCACTTATTATCGTGAAAATATACATTTGAATATACTGTAATTTTACCCCTTTAATATTCCTTTGTTTTGTTCAAAAGATAGATCTCATTACTTAGGAGTTTCGTTCTTTTCATTGCCCACCCTTTTGCTGTCGTTCTTATTTTTTGTTGACACAAGCAACATAAATTTTTATCTTGGAGGAAATTTCGTAATTTAATTATATATTATCATTTTATTTTTGATATTCTTTCGTTAAGAAAATATAATTATTTTACATAGAATAAAATATTTACACATGTTAAAATGCCTAGCAATACCGGTAGGTATGTAAAATAGTAGGTACTTCTAGTAGTAGCTCTATATTATTCTACTGCAGTAATACTACAATAATATAGTTCTGCTACAGTAATAAAGCGCATCGGAAAAAATAGATCTTATATGAGGTAATTTTATAATCAAGTGTTTTAATCATTCACATTGCATTTTGATTTTTGTCACGAGTTGGTTTATAGTGAATACAAAATGGCAGAAAAATTTAATATTTATTCTTAAGTATTTCTTATATATGTGACTTTAACTTTAAAACTTGATCATTATGTGTTTGAAACTAAGATAGTTTTAAATGCCGACTTAACTTAAAAAAGAAAATTGAAAAATATTTTAACAGATAATCTATGTAACTTAAATTGTCAGGAACCAATGCAACATATTACAGAATCAAAAGGGTTTCAATACCTGGTGTGATAAAAAGCGAAAACATTCAATAAATAATATCTTTAATAAACTTTATTGTTTATTATTAAATTTATACATAACATATCTTGCTTAATTTTATTCTTAAATTATAAGCAACATGTAAAATTGTTTTTGTATGATAAAAGCCGATTCCTTGGCAAGAAAATATAAAATGTAAAGCAATCAGGAATATACTAAAAGTGTCCACAATTCCAGTCCAATGCCTGCAGGCCCAGTGCCCGCACAAGAACAGCCGGGACGATCTAAACGTTTTTTCTAGTTAGTAATATAAAATACCTTTTACTCGCGCGTATGTATATTTTATTAAAAAAATGGTAACTATGCATTATTGAACTCTCTCAAACGGTCTGCATGAATCTAACTTCTCTATTTTCGGAGAAACTACAAATTACTAGAAAGGTGGAGAAACAGGTCGAACATTCGCGAAACCGACGTTTTTGTATAAAAGCAATGCGAGCGCGCGCGCGTGTGAGTTGTTTGGCGAAAAAGCGAAACGTGCGAGTTGACCTGAGACTGAAAACGGCGCGAGTGAGTATTTACATGCGAAATCGAAACGGTATGACCTGGAAATAGACTAAAAGTGCGGCAAAGATTCTAGTGACGTGAGTATATATAAAATATTTAGACACAATAATTAGTGTGAATTTAAAAAAGTTGCTTGGATTAAATTTGTGTCCAGCAAATTAATTAATTTAATTGATAAATTTTGATTAATTTCCAGTTTTTCATTTGCCTCCCGCAGCCACGATCCCGTGACGTTTGTATATAAGAAGTATTGTTGTGTGCGAATTTGTATATTAGAAGTATTGCTGTGTGCGAATTACCCCTCGCTCGAATTACACTTCCCCACTCCACAATTAAGAGACGCGCCCCCCGATTGTCACTTGCGGGCTGGAGATAAGAGATTTACGCCAAACTTAAATTATAAAGGTGGGAAATTTTCGGAAGTGGAACGTACCTCGCACTTGTCTGGAATAACTCGACGAAAAATGGGATAAGCTAATCTCTTCTCAGCCAGAAGTTTTGTGAATTAGAGGCGGGATTATTGTTGAATACATTTTTGAACAGGTACCTACCCGCAAAAAGGACAATATAAATATATGTCGTATTTTTATTATAATATAAAGTATTATAATGTAGAGATTAAAAACCGAAGCTAACGAATTTCCCGAATTACCGTGTGCGAAATTTTGGGTTTGACCGTACCAGAAGAAAGCTTATAGATGAGGAGGAGTACATAAATAATTGTTTTATTTTAACCGTCAAACAAAATTTTATATCCGTAAATGTATTTAGTTATTTAACAATATGCAGATGATTTCTCCGATATATTCCAACAGGTCGGTCCCCCTTTTTAAAGTATAATCCGTCCTCTCCTCGTCTATTCCCCGTAAATCGTTCACATCATTATCCGGAGAGTAGAAGATTGAAGGGGTCTCGAGTGCCCTCTGCGAGACGAGGGCGCTCTGATGAACGAATACACTGACCCACTCGACTGCTAGCTACTATTTCTTCCTTCCTTTAAAGCTGCCACCCCGATCGAAACAATAACTTGTTTTGCACGTTTCGTCTACCTGATGTCTTTCGTGTGCCAGGGCCGGCGAAGTAGAGTAGAGTAAGTAGAAAAATGCAGTTGATATTTGATTATCGTCATATTTAATATGTAAACTAATATTGAGGTGGGTTGTTCGCGAATGAATAGGTCAGATACAGTGAACTAAAAATATAAGTGATTATAGAAATAAATGTTAATCAATCATTAAGAATTAACAATATAGTATAAACAGTTGTTTGAAGGTTTGGACAGTAACATAATTTAGAAAAAGGAAATGTGAAGCATATAAGACTGAACAAATAGGTATAATGATTTGTTTGTGAATACATTATGGATTCAAGACGGCAGAGTGTAGAGCTTTTAGAAGCGCATCTTTATAATGTGCTAAACTAGAGTTAAAAATATCGGAGATATGTGCATAAGTGTTACCAAGCCTATGAAGTCGAGGTATAAGAGAGTGGTTATTTAAGTAGTTCACGAACTAAATTAAACATCGAAAATTCAAAGGAAACTGAACTATAGAACTGAAGACGGACTGAACTTGAGCGATAAAAAATACCGAAGTCCCAAGGGATCAAATAAAACGCTCCCTGTTCTGAGGGATTCATTTGATTCGCTTCTGACGAACTATTTTACCTTTAACAGTCCTACGCTTTACACTACATACATTTGTTTCGACTATATATTATTCATGTATACTCGATCATTCATAGAATTCTTATATTTATTCTGAATGTTATTGAATTATTCTGAATGTTCCCAATTACTCTGTCTTTTGTCAGCATTAATCTTTCTTCTACCATTTCTATGTTTTCCTGGCCTACAAATATTAAATACATACAGAGTTTCGAAACTGTAAACCTTGCTAATATTGCTGAAAGTATTATCGAGAGATTTATACAATAGATCTAGTTTGTATGAATTTTATGGTGCATCATCGATATTTTACAGTCATTACAATTAAATTTCTGTTTGTTCTTTTTTGTTATTTTTAATCCGATTTGGATTGATGATGATAATGATAACGGCAGTTTTCTTTTATCTATTCAAAATATTATTTATGCATATTTCTCTTATTTTATTTTCTCAAAAAAAAAATACCACACATTGCGTATAAAAATACTTATCCACCCCCAACTGCTGTTTAATTTCGGCAGATAATAATCTCGTCCATCATTTTTATATCAACGGCCTTCTGGCCACTTTAGACGTACCTGTTTCGACAAAAACTCGCTGAAGAGTCCTGGTCTTCCCGCTTACTTCCTCCACATCCATCTGCAAAACGATATTCCGGCACATCGTCGGCTTGAAGGTTCTCCGCTTTCCGGCTTTCGCTCTGTTTTTCTCCGCTAATGGATTTTTGAGAGTTACATAGTTGTGCTCGCCAGAACCGAAAACAAACTTTTATCTTTGGACTCTTTTCCAGTATTGATCGTCCCCTTGGCGTCTGAACAAGGGAGGTCTTATTTATGTTGGGTCTTAGCAACGGCAGAGTCAAGTGTTTGGGAAACCTTTTGGAAAATATAAAATAAACGTGTTTCACGAAATATATTTTAAAACGTTTCACCACCCGAGTCTTTGCAAGTATATGAAAGGAAGATAGAATTTTCTAATGGTTTAAATTTATTTAAATGTAAGTAATTTTGTATTCATTTGATACCGCAACAGTCTCGAAACATTGTGATTAGTGACTAGATATTATAGGGTTTTAATACGCTTTTCTTGATAGATCTTGCGTCTTTTAATAAGACAATCACCATCTCAAAGGAATATATATGTAATGGACTAAGCAAGTGGTTGGTTTTGTCTTAATGTTACTACATACCTACTACGGCTATATTAATCAATCATTTATCAATTTATATTTTAATCACTTTAACGACTACAACTAATCACTGTAATCATCACTTTATCACTAATCATCGCTTAATCACTATTACCAATTTAATCAAACATTAACGAATCAAACTGTCAGTGGGTCCCTTATTGAACAATATAAGATCTGTCCAGTGGAAAGATATAACAGTTAGTACTACTAATAAAGTTGCAAGTTACTTTTTATAAACCATACAATCTCATGCTACGTCATGCGCTTATTATACAGGGTGTCTGTAGAATGCGAGTAAGTGATTTGACTTCCTTGATAATTTGTATGTTGTCATATTAAATATTTAAATTAAACTAGCGGACTCGACAGACGTTGTCCTCCCCGAAGTTTGGCCTTTCGTTTGGGCGGCATTAATCCTAGAACCCGACTGCAGCGCCATCTACCGGGTCCAGTCGCAAATTTAAACCATCCAGGGACCCATTCGTTCGCAAAATCGCCCCAGGCGTTTAGGAGGAGTTCAGTGACATACACCCTTACAGAAGAATTATATTATGTTTAAATTAAATAAAGCAATTGAAAATAAAAATGCATTTTTTAATGATACATTATTACTTTTTTCTCAATTTTGGAAAAAAAACTTTAACGCAACGACATTTTATAAATAAAATAATTAACACTTCGTTTAAACCACAATTATTATTTATTATAAAAATTCAATATTTAGGGAGGGATTCTCCATTCTTCAGATCAAGAAATACATTAAAATTAGATTTCAAGTATAAACAGATTTGTTATCCTATAAACAGTAACAATGTTACTATACATGTTACGTTACTTTAAATTATTCATTATTATTCAGTTAATTATTCAGAATATTCGAATCGCCTAATAGAATGTAGCAGTCTTTTGATTTAAATTCGATTTAAAAATTTTACATATTAATAATAGGTGTTTTCTCTTGGAATAATTGGCATTGGAATAGAAATAGTAGAAATTACTAGAAGTGTTAGTAAAAACTTTATTGTAATAAATTTTGTAAATTGCCCTCTCTAAAATCTGTTTCCATTGTTAAGTACTTTTTACCTACTTCATTTGTAAGCACGCCCTCTTTCAACTCCCTTCCGCGATAACTTTTCTGTTTATACTTGAAAATTAATTTTAGCAGGTACATTTCTTGTCCTTAAGAAAGGAGAATCGCTCCGGAAGCACGTTGATAAAAATTAATCAACGTCAAAACAAAGTGTCAATTATTTTATTAATAAAATACATAATTATAAATGTTCCCTTATCTTATTATAATCACTTTACAAATGAATCGAAACCACACCAAGCAATATTCCTCGGTCAAAGAAAATTGCCGACTGTCGGGCCTTACCGCGCCGGTTTTGGGAGTGTTTCAGAATGATTGAGTTAATTTCTCTCGCAACATTAACCCACCTACATCAACTCGCGCGCCCGCTCTCGTATCAGATGACAGATCGTCACATTTGTTGGATGACCAAAGTAATTACCCACACATGTACATTGTATCCGTGTTCGTTTATTGTTTATCTCTAGCGAATTTACGCCGCATGAATGTGACATGTTGAGACTAATTCGTTTCGGTCAAAGTGATCCATTCACTACGACACGTTGTACGTGTTGTATGTTGTTAATAATTTTTGTAACTAAATTCTGAGCACGTAATTCGGTACCGAAATAGAGCGGGTACGAATTTACGCAAGATGAATTTAAGAAGAAATTTAAGTACAAATTCATATTTTGCCATTTTTTTACGAAATTGCTTGTTTTTATTATTTATTAATATTTTCACTAAATTTCATTGTGTTATTATCGTAACCTAAATAAGCCATTTGGATAAGACTTTTGGAAAGAATGTTAAGAAAGATATATAATGCAAGTGTTGATGGCGCCAGAAAGAGAGGGCGACCGCGGAAGACGTGGCATGACCAGATTAACCAGATACTGGAAGATGGTCCCGCCGAAGATGTATGAATGTGGATGAGGCGAGAGTTGTATGTCAGGACAGAAGAGTGTAGCGCTCTATCCTCTCTGCCTACCCCCACGTGGAAGCGGCGTGATGGTAAGTAAGTAAGTAAGTACTTATAGAAACTTACTTTCTAATACTACAAACAGATTAATAAGAAGTCGTATTCTCTCACAGAAAATGAGGGAGTTTAATTAGACTTATATAGATCTTTGCAGATTATGGTGTAGTTAAAGTCTAAAATATACGAGAAACGTTTTATAACTTTGTCATCTGAGAATTATAAATTAAACCATTAACTTTGCAAAACGTATTTCCGCGCCCTTTTGGCTTCGCGTCGAATTTTGACTTTCATTTTGTCAAGATTCTTGCAAAGTTGAAATTAAATTTTCGCGAAAAAGGCCCTCAACTTAATTTGTTGATTCAACTCCATCGAAAGCGATCCAGTTACGCCCGCTGAAAGGGACCCCGACCTTTGTGCCGTGTTATAAAGAGTTCTGGCGGAGCGAACTCGAAATTATTGCAAAACAAAAGCCGCGCCCCACGTTCGAAATTCGGTTCTCAGCTGATATGAACGCCCGGGGATACAAACAAGATATTGAACGTACTTCGGCAAACAGTGTTACGAGCGAACACACGTTCTGGGTCAAAAATATCGTCGTACCCTTTGAAAGCGAGAATTCAATTGATGGTCACAGGAAAGAAAAAGTTGTGAAATACAAAATTATGTAAATTTCATACGAAATGATTAGAAGTGTACTATTTTTTTTTTCAGAACCGGTGCAGAGTTCGGGCCATGTGTAAAAAAACACTACACGATTTAGCAGTTCATCTTGTATATTTTTACTCGAAGGCAGAGTCTTTATGGTTCTGTACAGAGAGTACAAAATATATTTATAGTTAGTTAATAAGTTAATATTATTTAAATTTTATTTTATCACTAGCTGTTACACGTCAAAAATGAAGGAACATCGGTTCGCGTCTTTGCTTAGCCCTAGTATATATTTATAGCAACTTTTTGGCGGTCCACGGAGAGGCAGTGGTAGCAACATCACTATCGTTGCCGTCTTGCTGGTTCAAGCCCCATCGACGAAATTACATATGTCACACGAAGTTACGGTGTCAGATGGATAGACAGATGGACGGACGGACGGACAGACGGACAGACAACGAAATTATTATGATGGATTACGTGATTATTTATTATTAATTTATCATAAAAGGTGAATTTTGCTCCGATTGACTTGAAATTTTGACTCAACGTTCTTGCGATGTTATAAATTCATTAAAAAAATATAATAAAATGCAAAAAAAAAATCAAAAACCTTACCCCTCTCCTTAATAAAATACTCAAAACGCACCTCTTTGAAAAATCAATTCCATACGTTATATATTAGTTGCACAATCGCGTACGTGCACGGCACGTGGCGATATCGGAACACTGAAAGGAATCCAAGATAGGATGAGAGTGAGGAAAATGCACGAAGTTACCTCCAAACTTCCGAAATCCTTCTCGTCCGCGAATTTGCGGACTGATTCACACTGGAGGAACGTCTCCCACTTTTACGTTTAGTTTTTAATGCATTGTTTGATCTCTGCGTAGATTTAACCTTGAAAATACACGTTATTTTTTCACGGTCGATAATTCAAGTAGATTAAGTTAATAAATTGTTCTGTAAGTTTGCTGCGCACAGCGAGGCCTCAACATTTGAACTGAACCGGCACTGCTGTCGTGTGCGAAAACACTCGCGGATTTTATGTAGGTACTGCGGTCGCTAGGTAGTCCTGAATTAGAATTTTATATAGAAACGATATATTGGGATGGTAAAGGTAGGTAATCAGGATAAGGAACAAAATACAATGCGCCAACACTAGTGAAGAAGTACCTTTAAATTTTTGTAAAAGCGCTCTTGAGGTAAAAATTTTACGAAAATGGCGCTGCATAAATTACCAATTTTTATTATTTTTATTGTTGGCCCCGAAACATGTTTATAATTCAATAAATTGTTTTTTTATACAAGTTATAAGTTTTTTTTATAAATATGAAACGATAAATATTTAGAATTGATTAAATAGTCCAATTATTACATGGAAAATAAATACTATTAATGTCGGTTTTCCCAGCATGTTTAGATTGGCAGCACTATATTTGTCGGTGATAATATTACACATGTACGCCGCCCTATTCCACGATAGAGAAGCACTGGAATATGGATTATCCCTTAAATATTTGCCGATAGATCCAGGGGTAATGTAGCGACCACCGAACCCAGGACTCCCCATCCATCATGACCGCCTGGTTGATGTCTCCATAAATAACGCAGCCAGGTATCGCCAAGCGGGCCATTCAATATTTTTGAATTTATTTTCCGTGTATTTATTTTTCTTTCAGAATCAACAACTGAACCTTTTTTATGAATTCCATAAAGGTTTCTGTGCGTCCTTCGAAAGATAGGGTAGGATGAAACCAATTTCTTCCGTTGTATTCAACCCTCGCTTCTTGTACAATTTTCCATCTTGCCATCATGGTGTTTATTTAAAATTTATTATATTTGATTAATATTCTGAACCATAATATTGATTTTCATATTCATATATATAATATGTGATAGATTCAATCGAGTACTTACTCTGAAAATTTGGTAGTCTCAACACTTTTATGAGTTATAGTAAAATATATTAAATTTTATAGCTTCAAAAATATATTCTTAATACCTATAACTCATCAAAAATCATGTACTTTTATTATATATTTCGACGTCATTTAAGGCTGTGAGAACGAAGTATAGCGTTTTGATAACGGTAGTGATGTACATTATTAAATAGAGAATTATGCTTGTTTGCTTCATATAATTCATTGTTATTTTATACTTCATTATTATTTGAGTCGTCTGGTAGTTTTGTGATGGACATTGTTACATAGAGAATTATATATTTTGATTAATGATGATTAATATGCGATAAAGAACGGAAACTGAAATATTAAAAAAAAATCTAATTCAGAGTATTTTATTAAAAAAGCATAATATCAAAAAACACAACAAAGCCAATGATTTAATTTTATTTTGGAACAATTATGAAATCATTCTAATTTTGAAAACGGAATGACATCAGCTATTGGATAGGAAGATTCGGACAGACATT
Organism: Agrypnia vestita; assembly: GCA_016648135.1. Lineage (NCBI taxonomy): Eukaryota > Metazoa > Arthropoda > Insecta > Trichoptera > Phryganeidae > Agrypnia > Agrypnia vestita. Next base: position 21,308 of record JADDOH010015046.1, read on the forward strand.
CTAAATTATTATTATTATTGAGGATAATTTGTTATTTGTGTATATTGACAGTTATTGTATAACATTGTAATGCCGCCAATTTCGAAGTTTTAAGTTTGACAGGTTTAAATGAATGAATTCAATCAATTAGATAATTAGAAAGCTCATTCTTCATAATTGTGAATAACTTAATGTCTGCTTACGTTTTAGAGCTTTCTAATTGATTGAATTCATTCATTTCAAACCTGTCAAACTTAAAACGTCAAAATTGGCGGCATTACAATGTTATACGATCGGCCGTATTCTAAAAATAGCAATATTGGTATCTTAATATTGTTATTCCAACACTTAATGGAATAAAAATAAAAAATTAACGAAATATAGGTATAGGTATTCGTCGGTGTTCGGTATTCGTCGTACTCACATAAGGATATTTGTATATTTTCACATATCTCTCTCAAATTAAATACCTTTATTTGCGTCTGTTACGTTGTCCGATTCTGCAATGGCTTTAAAAAAGTGATTTCTCCGGTGCTTTCTCATCCAGGCGGTCTGGTCTGACAGCTTCAAACGGATTACCGACGTACCTACCCATCGCAAACGTAACATTACAATTCTCATGTTTCGACTAAAATTACATGAAATAAGTAATAATGCTGTATTTAAAGCTTATATAAAAAATATTATTTCATATACACTTATTAGTTCCGTCCTGATTTAAAATTATCGCAAAATTCATGTCATTGCCGCGATGGACTCATGTTTATATAGGGTGTACCAGAGCTAGCAGCAGAAACTTTGCCGGTAGATTCCTGCCTTTGTTATGAGTCTAAAATATTCAAGCCTTTAAGCCAAGCAAAAAGTTCAAAATCAGAAATATTGAAAAAAAATGGAAACTTTGATATTGAATATCTCCATAACTTGGTTGCTTGAACATTTTAGAATCATAACATAGTCAGGAATCTCCTGGCCAAGTTTCTGCTGCTAGCTCTGGTACACCCTGTATATTGACGTTTGACAGATAACCTTCATGCCTCGCGTCGCATTGTCGCGTTGTCTCCCTCTCTTTCTCAAGCAGAAACTGAAAGAAACAAACAACGACGTATCGTTTATTTTTTTTATTCGCCTTTTAAGTGTTGGGATAACAATCTTAAGAACCCACTATTGCTATTTTCAGAATACGGCCGAATAACTGTCAAGATACAAAAATAGCAATATTGCTTATTTCAGAATAGTGTCACATGAGTTCTTTACGCTGAGAGATAGAGAGAGGGGAGGCAATCATGGTGAGTTCTAGTACTTGATATGGTAGACCGTAGTCCTTGAGTAACTCGGCAATGTGAAGCAGACTGGAGAAGTGAATCGATGCTGTAAGTGGACCGGACCGCTACATGAGACGATATATTACTAATTTATTCTCTTTGGAGAGAGCACAGAAGACATTTCTGAGAAACCTTTACCCCAGGGAATCCGGTTAGTTTCCGTCGCCTCACCTCTCCGTGGTTTGTCTTGTGTATTTTTGACTAAAGCAGTTTGCAGAAAATTGTCACACGATCGTGGCGGCGGGAAACAGATGAAACACTCTAAATTAATTTAGTTATTATTTATTATAATTAATATAAATTAACTTTGTTTAAACCACTTATTTATTGAAAAAAATCAACATGTTTCAAAGCCAATGGCTTCTTCATCAGGAAAACAAAAATAATATTTAAAAATCGAAGTATAGATCAAAAGTTATATATGGAAAATAATAATATAAAGTACCTAATTAATATGAAAATAAATTTAAAAGATAACTATTTTATAACTATTTTATTTTATTTTATTTTATTATTTATCAATTTCTAATTTAGAAGTTTGTTGTTCGTTTTAAATTATTTAATTTAAAAAAAAAAGAATTTTAATGAATTACTTATAGTTATATAATTTTTCAGGAAATTTTTATTTTATCCATACTGGATTTTGTCACAGAGACGAAATTATATATTTTTTTATGGGAAAGTAGGTATGCAAGTCTTTGGGTGCTGGTCGCGCTAATGATTGTCACAACACATATACGAAACATATTGTAAAATTTAAATACATATATTCATGGGTGGAAATGGTGAACGTTACATTGTATAACGTGATCACTTAAGTCAGCCGTATGATTGGTCGTAAGCCCTATGAACATCCAAAGACTTCCATACCTACTTTCCCATTAAAAATATAATTTCGTCTCTGTGAGACATCTAAAATACATCTTTATATAGTTTTTATTTATCACCAAAGTCATCGGACTTGATTTTTCTGGTTTGTATCATCAGGGGTATAATGCCGTGTTTTTACGACCTTTCTGGCCGACATTTCGGATTCCATTGCAGGGTCCATAACACATCAACCCTGATGATGGACCCTGCAATGAGATCCGAAACGTCCGCCAGAAAGGTCGTAAAAACACGGCATGATACCCCAGAAGGCACAAACCAGAAATTTCTGAGTGGCCGTGAAAACCTAAGAAAATTAATTTAATTGTCGTACTATTATTTCATTTCGCACTAATCACTCATCCATGGAACACTTTATATTCATCTTTCCAGAATATTTGCCGTCTGTGGTCGCACTTATTCGCTGTTGAATGCTCGGTAGGTAATCTCTTAATTTATTGCCGCTGGTCACTTATGGGATCATTTCTGTGTAATCGCTGAAACGTCACAACAAACTGTTAACCTCGATGGCATCGTCACACTGATATTGGTTTTCGCGTAACCAAACGTTTCGCGAATCTAGTAGTTTATTCTAGACTCTTACAGTATTTTCCAATTAACTGTGTCAATTTAAAATTAAAATATCAAGAGTGCTGAGAAATCCTCGATTACGCGCAGTTCTTTCTGGTTATACAGTTTCATGACAATATGTGTTTGCATACGTGTGTACATACGACAATATGTGTTATTTCTTCCAATACAATTTCAATACAGGATATAACCTTCATAAGCGTCGACTTCTGAAACATTCATGAATGAAATTATGGTTTTCATCTCCGGGCTACTACTTGGCTTTTTTCAGTTTAATATAATTTTACAAAGAGTTTAATAAAATTTTAAAAATTACGGTCTCCTGTTAAGTATTGTGGACTAGCTCTGTTACACCCTGTATTTTGTAGTATTGTTTTACCTGTTTTATGTCGCTCTTAAATACCATTACGCAAGGTGTGCGATGTACACGTCTATACTACTCTTCCTTTTTTCCATTGGCCCTTTATTAAACTCTTTTGCATCTAATTTCCTCTACCCTCGTTCGAAAGGGATCTCTTTGGAAATCCTTTCAGGCTACCCACCTACCGGCGGCGAAGCGAAATGTCCATCCGTCTTATTATTACAATCCGATATCTATTTTCCAACTCTTCTTTGTATGGTAATAAATTACACGTCCTTTATCTCGAATTCGCAACATATCAATATAGCTCCACATTTCTAAAATATATTTCTTATTTGTTTTATATCTTAACTTACATCGTTATATTATAAAATAATTAACTTTAATACAAGTAAATTAAAATGATTATAACCAAGCAGATTTTTTCTGATTATAATTTAATTTAAAGATCCAATGTTTTACAGAAAATATTTTAGAAATGTGGAAAAAAATTTAAATGAAAAGTAACTTTCGACTCGTATTGTTCAAAATTTTTTCGAACTAGGTCTAAATAATTTTGTATTGCATATTAAATCAATGTATTTTGGAAAGTGTATTAATATTTATCCATACGGTCAGTATGAATCTTTAAAGTGGATGAAATAAAACTATGTTATTGCTCTACTTGGGTTAAATTATTAATTATTCTACTCGAGTTTCGAGGGAGTTTCAGGAGCGTTACTCCTTAATTCAGTGTTAAAAATATATAATTAAGAAAAAACGGAGTTCACGTACTTTCAATAGGAATTGCAATAATGAATACATCAGACAAACTTCTCAACATTAGACTGAAATAGCATTGTCATTTTCTAACTAGTAATAATTTTTCTGATTTCGCGAACTACATCTTGGGTAATAATCATTATTTTCATTCGTGTTACATTAATTAATATTGTAAATTTAGTAATACAAAGGAATTTCAATTCTGGTATTAATTTACTCAACAATATCATATTCACCAACTCTTGTCCTCTCTTCTCAATATTCCAGTTACAACCACGCTTTCACCTCACACCAGTAACTCCGGCACTTTTTGTCAGTATCTAATTAATTTTTAGTATTTTCACCTGAATCACGTTTTTTATATTAATTTTAATGTATTTAGTTAGTCGATTAGAAGTTCTGTCACTCTTGAAAATTTAGTAGTTAGATAGTTAAATTCAAGTAGTGTTATAACATAGTTTTATTACATATTCTTGATGTTTTGTAGCGTTAACTTTGTGGTTGGACATAATTATTAATTAATATAATAACTTTGTAGTGACCACTTGTAGTAACTCTTCGTCTACCTATTTCGAAAGTTATTTGATTAATTAATAATAGTTTTATTCCGTCTATTTTGAAGATAATAATGAATCTCTACAGACTTTTTGCCTACTACATCAATAATATAATCTGCCTGATGTTTTGAAGACAATGAATATATATATTTGAGTGTGCGTGTACGTACCACATGTATCAAAATGTTTTACTATATCCCTACCTCAGTTCCGTGAAACCGAATGGTTATTCCATCGGACTGTTTCTAAATCCTGCTGTCAATTAAGGGTAAGCGAAAACCCGACATTTCCAAATTGCATTTCGTATCCGATAGATTGGAACCACTAAACTCGTATTACTACACTGATGTTCCGGCCTCGTGTCGGGTTGTGTGTAGATACCGTCGCAAGAATAGGTTCGAATGATTTTACCGTAAACCTTCCGAAAATATGGTGATGTCGGTTCTTTTTCATCTTTTATTCCGGACAAAACAGATATCTGTTTTATAAAAATAAATGCTTTGTATTTATATTGCCAATTTTCGAAAATATTCTTCCGAGTGATATTTAACCAATAGCAATTTTTATAAGTGAAGTCGTTTGAAAATGGTGTTGTGAAAATTGCATATGCTCCGGGCACTTTTTATAGTTTATTTTCTATTTTTCTGGGATATTATGCCGAGTATACGTGACCTCTCTGGCCGACGTTTCGTATCCCATTTCGGATCCGAGGGTCCATCATCAGAGCTGATGTGATGAATGTCGATGTGTAGATTAAATATTGCCTTGGAATACCGTACCGAAGTCGGGGTGTGTCCAAGTTTGTATTGGGTTAAGGGGGGGGTAAGGTTAATTCGTACAAAAAAAGGCATGTTTTTGTGAATTTTTTGTGACGACACAGTTAAAACCTCTTTATTAAAACCAATGGTACATTAAAGTATGACATTTGAAAATATTGTGTATAATTTTCAAGACGAAATATTAAAAAATACGGCAATGACAGCAATTATTCGGACGTGTCTCGGAAAAAAGGAGAATTGCGGTGTCCATCATAACTTGGTGCTAGATCATCTGAAATCAAAAAATCAAAGTTCATTCGTTAGATAATAGGTTTTCCCAGGTAACGCTGGGAGGGTTTTTTGAAATTTCAATTTTTCAATTTTGAAGGGAAAAACGAGATTTTTCGCGATTAATATCTTCTAATTTGTTATTAAAAAATAAAAATTATTAACAAATTTGAAAAAAAACTCTCCAGTGTTACCTCATAAATACAGAAATAGTGTTCAAAATTTCAAAAGGATCGGTGCAGTAGTTTTGAAGTTATGATGGACACCGACTTCGAAAACATGAGATGTGGGGAAAACGCTTTAAAGTTTTGCACACTGTAAAATTCAAAATAAAACTCAACACTTATTTTATACTTACACATAATCGTCGATGCCATGTTCATACAGCAAAGAGCTTTCATCATCAGCATCTTTTTGTCCTTGTCTACGCAAAACTCTTCCAATACAATAGCACGTCCGGTACTCCTCAGGTGACCGCGTCTCTATGCTGCCCGAGCAGGTATAGAAAATCAGTCTGAGTATCGCTCAAATGTTCATAATTTCGTCAATTTTGCTCCGATTGACTTGAAATTTTGACACAATATTCTTGCGATGTTATACATTCATTTAAAAAATTAAAAATAAAATGCAAAAAAAATAGTTAAAAACCTTACCCCCTCCTTAACACAAACTTGTACACACTAGACTTTGGTACGGTATTGCAAGGCAATATTTAACCTACACATCAACACACTCATCACATCAGCCCTGATGATGGACCCTGAAATGGGATTCGCAACGTCGCCCATTATTAAAGGAAAAATTCGGGATTTTTAAAAATATTTTTGAATATCATTTTCAACAAATAATTGGTGAAAACCTTTTTATTAATTATATTAACAATCATTTTGCTCATATTGAAGATGTTATTGTACATATAGTTGGATACCATAAAACCTTTGGCAGCTGTTTACTTTTAAACATTATTATATAAGATATAAGGGATGTTTGATCTATGGTTTGTTAGCAGTGTTTACCCTCGTGTAATATTCTAATATGGGTTGAGATGGCTACTACCACAGCACTATACTGTGATGGTAATTCAATTGTGGTATCGATTCTGAAGCAGACTTTCTTAAACATTTGGAATTAGTTAATAGATATATTATTTATATATGTACTCTCAGATAAATGCTTAATGAAACTTATAATTGTTACGATAAAATTCGTTCAAATCTTAGTAATAATTTTGCAAAAGATTTCTGAAACTTGATATTAAACAATGCCCATTTTCAGCTTTTCATGTTTCGTCGACTTGATATTTTACTTTAAGAAACTTTAAAAGTATTCCAATGTTAGCTAACTCAAGCGTCAGAGATTTCTCAATTTACCTAACTTTATCGAAATTGTTTCTAATTATTGGGAATTCATAAATTCTGTTTATAAATAAAAATTATTCTCATCCCCGAATCAACGATTATTTTTCGTCTTTACGTTGAAAACTAATTATTTTATTCTTCGATTTATAGTTTAACACTTTTAAGAGCCGTACTCCTGTGAAAATCAAGGGAAATAATAATAACGACTTGCCTTACATGACACAACATACACCGCGCGCTGATTGCTTGTCGCACTCTAATTATCTATAATTGTAATTCCTACAATTTATGAACTTTACGGAAGACAGACGGACAGCAGACAGACAACGGAATTATTATGTAATGTAATGTATAACTCAACAACCTTATAACCATAAAATGATAAAATGGTTTTTGAAGCGTTACATATTGAACCTATATAATTTTTTTATGGAAGAACAATTATTTATTATAACTAGTAACTAGCCGTACACCCGTGAAAAATCGCAGGACATAATAATTGCCGGATTTTGATGCTGAAAATTCATGAATAGAAAACTATTTGTTTTTTTAATTGACATTCGTTTATATCTACTTAACACCATGCCGTTTCCTCGTGGGGTTAGGCAGAGATGATAGAGAGTCACACTCTTCTGTCTTGTCCTGACTTACAACTTTCATCTCATCCACATTCATACATCAGTTTACAAACGTTTTAAAAAATGGCTTATGCCAAATGTAAAGTGTTGTCATTTTCTAATATGCTTCGAGACGTAAGTATCGCCGTTTACAAATTGCCGCTGCATTTTTTCGAATCTGTATCACATTTGCTACCTAACATAACCTAACCTCACCTTATACAATTGAGTCATCAACAATTTACCTTCGACAATTTGTATAACTGATTACGTTTATAAACTACGCCGTTTGTATACGGGCGAATACCAAAATTTGCCTGCGACATGTATATTTTGGTGGTTTGTGATACAAGTACTTTTAAAAAAAAGAAAACTTTATTCTACTCAGATCTAGTGATCCGATAAATACTAAAATATCTTGTTCATTAGGTTTTAGCACAGTATACCCAGAACAGTAGTTTATCTCCGGCCTGTCGGCGAGTTATTAGCCTACTCTTGCGTTGACGCTAGGGTTGTCACTTTATTTTTACTCCCTTTCTTTTAACTCGTAGCATCTGAGATTCCGACGCATAAGGTAGACACTAAACCCGAAAATTAGAAAGGGAGTATTGTAAAAACTTCATTTTTATGGGTTACTTGTTTCAAATTGGAATCATTACAAAAATTTGATTACTACCAACGGCGGTCTGATAATATCACGGAATATTTAAAATTTGAATTACTCCGTCGGTAGGTATAATAGGTACTTCACCACGAATTTCAAAAATTCATGACAATTGGTTCACAGATGACAGCACACTTCGGTTTTTTGGGAAGAAATCAAATAATAAAGAGATATTTTTAGAGATTTTTGACATAGATATTGTCTAGACATGTTATATTTTCAGTCAATCAATTATTTAATTACATGATGGTAAACTTAATTTACAAAGAAAGGGAGTAAAATAAAAACTTGGTGTTTATGAGTTAGTTTTTTTAGTTAAATATTTGTGTATTAAGTGTATTATGAGCAGCACTGGATTTTTATATATATATATATACGCATATTTTTTAATATTATTATAATGAAATGTTTTACTAATTAATAAAATGAGCATGGCATTTATTAAAAACTTATAAATTTGAAACTGAATTTTTTTTTCTTCGGTTTCTGCTTATTACAAACATAAAAAAGGCATTTTTTTCAGGAAGCGCATTTTTTTTCTAAAGCGGCGGCTACGAGCGCGAATGGCACCGAAGGCACGGCCCTTACTGCCGCCGCCTTGTGCCCCCATATTCTATGTCAATGTGTGCGTCACAGTGCGTGCGTACACGGCGCCGAGTACGCACGCACACATTATAATGCGTAGCTGCCAGTTTGTACGAAGACGTATTACTGTTCTTGGTATACTGTGGTATTACTGTTATTAGTATACTGTGGTTTTAGTTTCATTGCGTTCCGCTTTCAAATTTGAGCTTATAGTGTTTTCGAAATTCCCTATAACTTATATGGCGTGTTCTCAACTGACGTGTTTGTGTAGCGAGCCCGCATCCTACGAGTTTCTGCATAGTTGAAGAACTTAATTTCTCAAGCATGTGTGCATATCTACCAGAATTTGCCAACAATTTATAATATCTCATCGGGTTTGCATCCCAAGAGAGATGCGCTCCCGGGACCGCAGAATACCTGAGACCTTCGCTGTGGTGCCTTATGATCATATATATAGACGGAATGTAGGAACTATGAAGTCTAAGCCAATTTTGCCAAGGAATGCAAATTTGTTGTATATATCGTGTGTATTTTTTTTTTGTGAATGTCTCATCAAGAAGATGGTTTTTTTCCAGTTTTTAATGTCGTTTAATGCCATTTCATTTATAAAAGCAAAATGAGCATATTCGAAATGGACAAAAAATTTGACATAATTTGAGAGACACAAATAGCCCTTCATGTTTTGTCAAATCTTAAGTGAAGTATACTAGATACCACTTACATATTTATAGAACTAACACACAGTGTATTAAAAATATTCCTTTATGAAACACTATAATTAACCTTAAGGTTGGTGTTTTTGATGTTGTTACGATGGAATTGGTAAACATTGCAATGTGTAGAGTGATCATTCAAGCCAGCTCATACGGGTTATAAACCGTGGGCCATCGTTTAAGATACTTCACGTTTATTATATAAATAGCTTCGTCTCTGTGGGACTTCTACAAGTCATCTTAATTAAATAATGATCCCGCAGTGGCAAATCCAGTAATTGTGTTCTCAGAACGTACATATAAAAATATTGTTGAAAGTAGCTACTTTTAATGAATGGAATATATTATGTAATTAAAATTTAACCCTTTGTAATTTTTACCCAAGTTTACTTTTCGCCTTCGTCTCATGTGCTCCTGTCGCTTCGCCACAACACAAATGAGTAAAATTTGCGAATTAATCATCGTCTACTAATTTATTATCACTTTCGGGCTCCATCCTAACAACACACATGCTCATAATTATGATGGATTACTATAATAACGCTTCTCCGCGGTTAACTGGGATTTTGTACTGAATTTCTCTAGGGTTTACAACATAATTATTACATCCAATAAATTAAAACTTTTAGTTTGAAACCGCAAATGTGATCACGTGAAACATATTTTTCAATTAAAATTAGTGTTGGACGACACAACTACTCGAAACTGATTACGAATTTTTTAATTATTTAAATTTAATTAACTTTTTGCACGCGGCTGGAATTTAAAAAAATTTCCTAAATTTTTATTTTATAAGTAAATACCTTTAAAAATTATAAAGCGAAAAAATAAACACACGAGTAAAATGTGTGCATTTTGAGATGTATCTCTATTGTTTTGTCCGTATTTCAATTTACGCATAAAAAATATTTGAAACGGTAAATGACGTTTAATGTAAAAATAAATAATTATCAAAATAAGTATTGTGTAGAATAGATAAATATAAAAAAATACTGAAATATATCGACCTATTTTTTGATCAGAATTAACCCGTGAAGCTGTAAATCTCTAAAATTTATAAAATTTGAATTTTGAATTATTATTTGCAATGTTTTTCAGATATTTTTACTCCTTTTAATTAACTCGTGGCGTCTGCTTGCTTGCCGTCAATAAAAACTTTGGATCGATTTTTGACCCTTTTCCGTTAATCTAATCGAACTGAAACTTGGCAAGTAGACTCGTGGCGACGATCAAGAAGATCTATCAAATTTTCGTTAAAAAAATTAATAATTATAGTATAATTTCGGATTTTTACAAATTTTATTGGTTTTTTCAAATTGAAATCATTAGAAAAGTTTGATTACGGCGGCCCGATAACGTCGCGGAATATTTTCTAAATTTGAATTACTCCGTCGGTATGCATAATAGGTACTTTACTACGAATGTCGAAAATCTAAATTGACTAACAAATGTTTTTAGAATTTAATCTTCAAAGCATGAAGTGTCTTATCAAAGCTCAAAACATCTGACATTTTAGAAATATATTAAATTACTGTAAGTTTAGTGTTATGTTATATGTTTTAATTCGTCTTTAATTGTTGTTATATTTTACAAAGAAAGGGAGTACAATAAAAACTTGGTTTTTATGGGTTACTTTTTTAGTATCTGCAATATCATGAATCTGTTTAATAAAAAACAAATAATGTTTTAAAGCTCTCGTAGTCTAGTAGACGCGTTATTGGCTTCTCATGCCAGTGGTTATTCCCGGTGGTTGAATGTGAATTTTTTAAGCCTGTATAATTTTGTGACATCTGGGTGATTTTTAAGATTGGCTGTGTTCAGATAGTCTTTTGTAGCTTTAAAAAAGAAAATAACAATTTAAAAAGACACTGCCTACAATTAGTTTTGAATCTAAATCTATGTTTAATATTAATACACAGTTTGATTATTTGTTTGTTATTGATCCCGTCAGTGCCCAAATAGAACTGACTGGTTTAACGAGATTGTCTGCCGAAATCTCCCGAAATCAAATATCAATATCCAAACCTTCTTACCTGCTATAATTTACATCTACAGAAAATATTTCATTCACCGCGACGTGTTTTTGTCTATACGAGAAACTCCCTTCACGCCCAGTTCTCCATTATTTGATCTTACCACTTCTATTTTGGTGCATCTGTAAGTGTGCGAGTATTGGTGTCGTAGTAGTTAATGCGTCTATAAGAGTGTAGGAAAATCGAAATGCCACAAAGTCGTCTCGAGCTGTTACTTGTGATTTTCCTCCGTTTTGTACCGGGATCCCTTTGAATTTTCGCCTCTTTGTGGGACGGTTTGCATGGAAAACTTAGACTATTAATAATGACTCGGCGCCAAAAGACAGCCGGTGCTACGAAGTTTGCATCTCCACTTCTTCAGCCTTTGTTCGTTAACGTAAAATCAACTCGACCTAAAAAAAAGAACTCAAAGAACCTAAAAAGAATTACAGTAGCGGAAATCTCCGCCATTTCTTGCCGATTGCAATTTTTAAAAACCCGGCCCAGTTTCTTTGGTTAATTGATATTTTAATGCTTCTTCAGCATTATTCTGCTGATCATAGTCTTCAGGCCTACGACTTCTATCCCGCAAAAAAACGCGCGTAGCAAATAATCACTACGTCCTTAACCCCCTCAGAATAGGCACTCTCCTGAGAACGCTTTGATGTGACTGCAGCGAAACGTCGAGAATCGAATCTCGAAACATCCATATGGTTCGTATAAAAACGTCCCTTTGTGTTTAATACCTAAATATGTCAAAAACCGTAATATAAACCTTAAATCTTTATATTCCATCATTGATATTTTAATTTGACAGCAAAATAATTTGCAATATGAAAAAAGACAGAATTCTGAGGCTCTTTGTATCCGCCCTAGGTTATAAGTTCAACGCTATTGATGTTTTGAGTACAGTCCCAAAAAAAAAACGACCTTGTTTCAAATTCTTGGTATGAAAAATAACAGAAAAACGGATTTGTCAGATTAAAATCGTAGAAATGATGTCAGCTATTTGCAATAGTAACAAAATACATATGTATATGAAATTTTATTTATGTGTTCTTAGAAATGTCTATTATGTGTTCTTATTTATTTATGTGTTCTTAGAAACTTTGAAGACGAAACGCGAATCAAGTAAATTAAACTAGTAAAACCAAAAAAGACGTCCTTTATTTCTATACGTATGATTGTGCTGCTATACAAACTTATGTCGTAAACAATAAATAAATACATAAATTGACTTAAACACAACGATAAAGGTTGGTTTAGGGCTTATTTTTTATTTAAATATGTAATAAAACTATTTGTAATATTTTCTATATTGTCACGAGAGTTACACACATTATCTATCGACATTCTACATGAATCTAGAATCAACTATTCCCGATGAAACCAAATCACTAGAAATATGGAGAAACTTGTGAACATTCTCGGTGTATCGCAAACCAACATTTGTGTATATAAGCGATGAAGAACAGACGCGGGTAGATTTACTTGACAAGCGACCATAGAAGGTAGCGAATCGCACACCCTTGCGCTTTTTACCAGATACAAGCCCAGAGTGGTTACTTACGTACGAACTCACGTAAAATATTGCGAATCTGAGCGGAATGACTCTGCGATAGACAAAAGTGCAGTGAGTTAAAGAAGTTCCCGTGTGGAATATTTTAGTGACAATTAGTGAGGAATCAAGAACGGGCTCTGATAAATTCGTGTCCAGTGATTTAATTAATTTATAAAATTTGAATTAATTACAATACAATATTTTAAACAAATATTTCAACAAAGTGTGCTTGATTAACATCATTAATATAAGGTACAAGGTTTTAAAAAATATAATTAAAAAGAGTACACACAATCAATCCTTTGACTACCGTAATGAAGGCTCCTTTGTAGTTTTGAAGCTTCATTAGATCCACTCAGTCAAAAGAACATTCATAATGAACGTACACTAAAAATTACTGGTAGCTACACAAAAGTGCTCTCTAAAAATACATTCCGGCAATGTATTATTCAGAATCTAACACTTTCACAAAGTGCCTAGACTACTGAAAATCTCTTCGCTGTGCGTACGTACGTGATAGGCACTCCACTCACTGCAAAGGTAAGTAGATTATTTACGCTTCTTGATTTGAAAAAAGTGTTTTTTTTAAACACAGTGTACTCGTGAAATGTGATATTCTTCGTGGAAATGTGAACGACATTCAGAGAGGGGTTTATCTCGAGTTACGCGAGACCATTGTGAGAGCGGTAACGCGATATTTCTGCTATTTATATAAACTGATTAAGGTTGCTCTTGTGCCAATCGATTTTATAATTATTTTGAAGGCATATTAAGGGGGGGGGTAAGGTTAATTCGTACAAAAAAAAAGCATGTTTTGTGAATTTTTTGTGACGACACAGTTAAAATTTCTTTATTAAAACCAATGGTACATTAAAGTATGGCATTTGAAGAATATTTTGTAAAATTTTCAAGACGAAATATTGAAAAATACGGCAATGGCAGCGGAACACATTGAAGGGAAAAACGCGATTTTTTGCGAAAAATATCGACTAATTTGTTATTATAAAATAAAAATTAATAACAAATTTGAAAAAAAGTCTCCAGCGTTACCTCGTAAATTATGTACAGAAATAGTGTTCAAAATTTCGAAAGGATCGGTGCAGTAGTTTTGAAGTTAGGATGGACACCGACTTTGAAAACGTGAGATGTGGGGAAAACGCTTTAAAGTTTTGCACACTGTAAAATTCAAAATAAAACTCAACGCTTATTTTATACTTACACATAATCGTCGATGCCATGTTCACACAGCAAAGAGCTTTCATCATCAGCATCTTTTTGTCCTTGTCTACGCAAAACTCTTCCAATACAAATAGCACGTCCGGTAGTCCTCGGGTGAGCGCGTCTCTCAGCTGCCCGAGCAGGTATAGAAAATCAGTCTGAATATCGCTCAAATGTTCATAATTTCGTCAATTTTGCTCCGATTGACTTGAAATTTTGACACAATATTCTTGCGATGTTAAACATTCATTTAAAAAATTAAAAATAAAATGCAAAAAAAAAAGTTAAATACCTTACCCCCCCTTAATACGATCATTAAATTCGGTGGAAAACAAACTACTTAATCTCAACTTGAGTTTAATTATAATTTTATACCAGTATATAATCTAGTATCAGAATCTATCGTCGACAGGTGAATTATTGAACACACTACACGCCACTACATTTCAGTAAATACCTGTAAAGTATTGTGGACTAGCTAATATTACACTCTTCTAATTGAGTTTATTGATTTTGCAACATTTTTCATGAGAGGTGAACAAGCACATTATAGGTTTATATTCGAGTACATACCTATCTTTATGAAATTAGTTCACAATTCTTTATGTGGGATGGAGTGGGTATCACCTCTCATAGTTTGTCCTGGTTACTTTGCTAGATTTTGTAACATGTTTACGCTCAGTTTACGGGAGTAATTTTTCTTGATATTAAGCATCGGAAGGAAATATCAAATTCGATAAATTTGGGTTATGTTGAATTTAAATTTCTAATATCACTGGATGACTTTGGTTTAGAAAAAACTGCTCGACAAAAATAATGCGCAGCATATATTTTATAGATTCTGACAAAAAAATTGTTGTAAAAGAATTTTATCCTAAATGAAACGATTTAATAATAGCTGTTTGGTAAAAATATAAATAAATTGAGGTGCGTCATATACTTTTCAAATATGCGATATGTTGGTTTAATGTTAGATATTACTTCTCTTTTTGGTTCGAAACCACTGATTTTGGAGTTTTCTCTGCGAGTATGAGTAAATAAATTGTTTTTAAATTTTTGATGTGTAACATCTTTACGCTTGGTTCATGGGAAGCCGCAGACTTTCTTTACCGAATCGTCCAAACTGCTTAAGTCGTTCCTGAGAAACGAACGAACCGTTACTGAGAAAAGATGTTACACATCATTTGCGATTACAATCCTGTTACTGATTGAAAATTGTAATATTTTTGTTGATGAAAATACTTTGTATGAAACTAATATTTATTGAATTCTCAACATGTTTACATAAATAACATAGAATAACACTTAGCTAAATTAGAAATTAACAGGATTAGAAAAAGTGTTAATCGCAAATTAAATTTTATAAATAATAATCTTTTTTGCAAATAATTACGTTTTTTAATTGTTTTTCCATCGATTTTTAATTAATTATTCAACTCCCGTGTATTTATTTTTAGGTTTTGTTAATGAATTTAAAGTTAATTTTTTAGTGTATATTGTATATTTAGGTATATTGTATCCCGATGGAGGTACCATTAGCCCTGAAACATGTTGATAATTCAACATATAATAGTTTTATATAAAGTGTTTTCTTTTCATCAACAAAAATAATGCTAACAATATTTGTATTTATACGTAGGTATATTCTGAGAACATAGTTACTGGATTTTGTCCCCAAAGGGATGATTCATTAATTAAAATAAAAATCTCTGTTAGACTTCTTTAATATATTTTAATTAAAAATATTGTCACTTAAAGTTTTTTTGCGGTTATTGAAGTTAATGTCGCAAATCATTAATTGCAGTTTTTGCAACATTCCATTAACATATTTGTTATAAAACTATTCTAGTTACGTATTATCACAAAATTCAAAAGCCACAGTGCTCCCAGGCGGCGATATCGAAATAGCTCGCCGAGATGGAATTAAATACATTCTCTGGACAACCGTAAAAGTGACTTGGGTCAGTCGTACAAAGCGACGTGCCATCAGCAGATAAAATTACCAACCCTCGTATCATTGTTGAGGAAAGTTATAGTTAGTCCGTGTGATTTATGCCACCTCTTCAATGTTTCTGATCGCCTGTCCCCCGTGGTCCGTAATGACCCATTCGAAAGTGTTCTCCCCATTGTTGGAGTTATTTACGGCGTGCAAACAAACAAATTCACCGATATTGTATAATAGGCTGTCGGCCGAACTGGGAAAATTACGACGCAGTTAGTAGGTATTTTACGAAGAAAATACCTGAAAAACCTTTCGTTGTGGGCACCACTTATTTATTATTACACCCTACAGCAGGTTTACACGTGTCTTTAGAAAGATGTCACTTTTGAAATAATTTTTACACATCTTTATTATATATCTTCCATAAACGTAAATCCTGCAGAATTGAATAAATGAAAAGAGAACTCAATTGGATTGAAATAAAAAAAAAAACACTTGCATGTAGGTTCTCATGTTTGTACACAAATTACCTATAACAGTAGGCCATAATATTTTTTGAACAAAATTTTTGTAAAAAGTGATGTACATAGCTATAAAACTAGAAATATAAATAGAATCTGATTGTTAATTAAGAAAAAAGTTTATACCAAAAATTATTTAATATACAGAGGATTAGATTATAGGTTGTATATTATATATTGTATATAAATTATGAGAGTATATGATTATGGGATGAAAACGTAAATGTGTACTTATAATTAAATATAGGATGTAGGAATATAAAATTTAGACATACACGAATGTAATAATAATATTAACTAATTTTAAGAAACACGGAGATAATTTGTTATTAATGATTAACATCTCTAGCCAAATTTGCTATTCAAGGAATACGGTATTCAATCATATCTTTCCTATCCATTAGCTGATCTCATTCCATTTTAAAAATTAGTGTGATTTCAAAATTGTTGTTAAATAAAATGAAAACATTGACTACACGCTTTTTTAATAAACTACTCTTAATTATATTTTTTTAAATATTTAGATTTTTTATTGAAAATTAAAAATTAATAAGTCCATCTATTACTATATCGCATTTGTTATTGGTATTAATCGTTTATCAAAATATACAATTCTCTATGTAAAAATGTCCATCGCTAACGCTACTGCATGGCTCATCTTCTTCTTTTTAAAATTAGGCAATCCGCCCTTAAAGAGCGATTTGTGCCATTTTACAATGAGATATAAAAGGCACAAAAAGCGTAATTCTGTATTTAATAATGTCCAACACTAACGGTATCAAGATGCTAAGCTACTCTACAAAGCGCTGTTTTTACAACCTTGACTGGTGGTCGAAATATATATATATATATATATTACCATATATATATATATCTATAATAATATATATATGATATATATATATATCCTAATATATATATTATATATATATATCTATATATGTAATAAAAGCAACATATTTTTGATAGATTATATAGCTACTTCATTAATAGATGGTGTGATCCCTCAATTGAATTGGATTCCCTACTTTTGATAAAAATATTCCTAACATGTTAAAATAGTTTTAACATTAATTATACTTCTAGTTTGATGTGCTAAAAGTTCAATAATAAATAAAACATAACAAATAAGGTATGTTCTTGTTGGTCTAGTGGTTTAGACAATTGCTTGTGATCCATTCGAGCCTCATTCCAGAGCAGCCAGGTGGACACAAACATTATCTCAAAATTTGCACGAATCGCTACATGTACTCATAATTTAATAATGTATGTATCTTATAATTTGCACTAATCGCTACATGTACATATTCCAAAACAGGCTAGTTAATTCGCATCTATTTCTATGGTTTGTCGCGCAGTTCGCTCCTATTTGCTCATTTTTATGACTTCGCTGGCTGTCAAACATTAGAGTATTGCATTGTGCTGCATATTTATCTAGATTTTTCGAAAGACTTCGATCACGTGCATTCTTATCGTTTTAGAATCATGTGACACTATTAAAAAAAAAATTCCTTGGACACTCACAATTACGTCAAAATAAATGCCTCATTCTTTGAAATAGTTACCGAATGTCCATGATAAATTATATGATGAAAAATTTCACCGAGTTTCATTTTATTTAAAAAATAATAATATTTTCCAATTAGTCAGCTAGAATTTTTTTATAGTTTATTATTCTATACTTTTGCCTAGTCAAATCATTACTGAGACTTTTTACCATATAAATAATTCTCGTATATTCTTTTTATACAATAAATTGGATATCAAGTTCCATGAATTTTAATTAATATCCAGCCCACTTGCCAACGCGATGAAAAAAGTATACAGGCGTAACTATTTTCAAATTTCTTTTTTACTTTTGTAATGGAAATCAAACCATGTCGGCGTGTCATCAACAATGTTCCGCGCGTCATTCCGTGACAAGCGGAACATTGTATCTTGGAAAAATTAAATAATTAAATGTGTCAAAAATGACGCAATTTTCCATGTTTGAATTTAGATTTTACATTAGTTAGTAGGTTTAAAGTCCTAGCGGTTTTGTCTAAGGTTGCGTTTTGATTAAATTGCTGAAATCAGCAACATTGACCAAATTTTTTTGTATTTATTTTAAAATAATAATAATAATATCTGTTCTGTGTCTTTATTGAAGTTATATTGTTTTCAACTGCTTAAAAAAGGTTTAAGAAAACATGCAAAAAATAAAATATTTTTTAAAAACAGTGCTTTTTAAAACATAAATTGTAAATAAACTAAATTACATATATCGCAACAATTTTAATAAATATTGGAAAATCGTTTATTTTGTAACATTATTGAAAAAAACACATTAACAAATCCATACAGTCATATAAGGCCTACAAAAGATAGTAATTTTCTTAATTTTTTAAATTAATTGAATAAATAATTAATTTTGTGTCATTTTTAGGAAAGTATCTGTATTTATAATATAATGGAGCATGATGAATATATTTCAATTTAATGTCTCTGTTTTCTTGTTTTAGAGGTAAGTTTATAGAACTCTAAAATCACACATATGGAAATAAAAACATTTATTTTTAAAGTTCTACTTTTATAATTTTAAGGCGAAACGCGTCTCACAAAATGAAAAAAGTAGAACTTAAAAAACGATTGTTTTTATTTCCATATGTGTTGATGTCCCTCCATACATAAAGTGATGCAAAATGTAAGAGGAGATATGTGAAGTATAAAAGCAAAGGCAGCAATATCTAAAAAAAATTAAAAATCTTTTGAGTGCAGTCACCGAGGATTAAAATATAATGAATTTTAGATTTTATGTATCTATATATCCCTTCCAAAATCACATATAAGTTTGTAGGCTATGTTTTCTATAAAATATCGAATTTACTGCATTTTAAATTAGTAATCCTCGATCATTGCATTCACATTTTTGCCTGCCTTTGCTTTTTTGCTTTGCTCGCGTTGAGAAAAAGTGGTGAATTCTGTTTACATTGCCAGACAATCGACTTTAACGGAAAATTTAATATCATTAAATATAAATACGTTTGTTATTTTAACTCAAAATACAGTATGTGTGCCTTATTCCCTACATTTAGTCTAGATTTTTTTCCATGAATGATTGATATGTCGAATTCATTATTCCGTTTATTCGATCGCTTGCGTTGAAGCGGCTGTTGAAATGGGGAAATTAATTAGCTAAAAACTCCCCATTTCGTCTTGATTAATGATCCATTTGATATATTCCGTGGTTGTTGTCTTGGCTAAATGTAGCCCATTTATCAACATCTGTATATGTTTCTGTCAAGTGTCGGTAGTCGAGTAGTTAGTTATTTATGTAGATTTGTAACAAATGGATCCTTTACTGAACGAAATTTATGATTGCTTCATGCACATACTCTATTTGTTGATAGTTTTAATAAACTTTTAATTATCATTCTTCCATATATAAATTGACAAAAATTCAAAAACTCATTGACTTTGTGCCCTTATTATTGTTATATTATTATATCGAACTTTTATTATTTCAAATGTTATCCATAGACCTTTCAGGTCTCTATCATATTTAAAATATCATATTTAAAATATCATATTTAAAATATTATTAATTATATTATTTGTTTACATATCTAATTTTGAGTTTATTATTATCTTCTTCTTCTTCGTCTTCTGCTTCATCTAGGACTGCGTCCTGTCATTGCTCGGAGCCTGTTCCTGGGATACAGATGTCCAGCTATCTCGCCATCTTTTATGCGGTCTTCCTGGGAGTCTGGTACCAGACGGCAGCTTGTTCACTCACTACTCTCTCAGTACAAGCTCTCTTCACATGATCTCTCCAGTAACGTCTTCTAGATCTTCCCCATCGGACAATATCCTCGACGTCACAGGTCCTTCGTATTTCGGAATTCCTCACTCGGTCTCGAATTGTCAGTCCCGCAATGGGTCGGAGAGTCTTCATCTCAGTTATTCTTAGGAGATTTTTTGTTCTGGTAGTGTCAGCCCTTGTCTCGATACCGTACGTCATGATTGGGCGGACACAGGTCTTGTATATCTTCACTTTGCTCTCCTTGAGCATATGTTCGTTTCTCCAGACAGCATTTCTCAAGCATCCAGCAATAGTTGCGGCTTTGTTTGCTTGCTCTCTTACTTCTTCGTAGAGGTCGTTACTGCTGGATATCTCGACACCCAAGTACTTGAAGCTCGTTACTTGCTCTATTATTTTATCGTCAATTGCAAGCTCGCATGGTATTGGCAGTTTCGATGTTACCATGCTCTTAGTCTTAGCTACGGAGATTTTCATGTTGAATCTTTGTGAAGATATATGGAATTTGTGCAGAAGTTTTTGAAGATCGTCTTCGGAGTTGGCTATTAATACCGCATCATCAGCATAGCATATTATATCTATCTGTTTGTCTCCCATGTTGTAGCCTAGATTCATTGTTTTGACATCTTCTATTAGCTTATCCATGATGATGTTGAATAAGAAGGGGCTCAAGCTATCTCCCTGTCTGATGCCTACTGCGGCTGGGATTTCTTTCGATAGATCATTGTTTACTTTTATGCGCATTTTGTTGTTATTATTATCATTATTAGCATATGCAAATGTTTTTGCATGTATATGTAATATGCATGCATGAATGTGCATGGGTGTATAATTAGAAAAGTAATGTATACAGTGTTATCTAGATGTAAGATCTATAATCACATCCTACCGTTATACAATCGTCGCGAAATAGTTGATTTGATGTACCTACTAAAAATTGTATCAGGCAACGTCGACTGTCCTGAACTATTAAATATACTAAAATTCCATGTTCCTTGTAGATCTCGTAGATACAACCCAGTCTTTCACATTGATTTTACCTCATCCAACTATCGTCGTAATTCATATTTCTTGAGGGTAAGCGATGCATTCAATAGACTGATAAGATTATTGGATATTGATCTGTTTGAGTGCAGACACACAAGATTAAGAAAAATTTTGAGTGCTGAATTTTTTTCTACGTAATAATTATGTCTCTTTTTCTCTTGTTCATTCTTTTTGTATTATTTTCAACATGTTTTTCTGCTGTCTATTAAGTCTCTTTTTCTTTTGTTTAATTTTTTATTATTTCTTTTTATATAATTCTTAACATGCCTAAGTTCTAAGAAAAATTTTGAGTGCAGAATTTTTTTTCCTACTTAATAATTAAGTCTTTTTTTCTCTTTGTATTATTTTTTCACATGCCTATGTTTTTCTGTAAAAAATTAAGTTTCTTTTTCTTTTGTTTAAATTTTTTATTCTTTCTTTCTAAATAATTTTTAATATGCCTTAGTTTAATTCATAAACATTTATAATTAGTAACATATATCTAAATGTGGAGACCTGTAATTGGCCATCTATATTATATCAATGTTTTCTATGCTTCTTTGTTGTGCTGTTGGTCTTCCATGATCATTAAATAAATAAATAAAATAAATATTATTGTAAAAGATGTAAAACCGTTAAAATAAATAAATGATTAAATGATTAAATGAAAGTATATATTTTTAAGGTGGAATCGGTAAAAATATCTTCGTCTTGTATAATTTATTAACCTTAATTATTATCATATTCGATTAATGTTACTGATGTTGAATAAAGGAGAAATATTTTTTTTCCTCGGGTGATTACGGAATAACGCGAACGCTAATGACAAAATATCGAAAATCCAGGACACGTTTCTTTTGATCACGTCTTAAATTTTGAACAAATTTCGATTTGTTACACTAAAAGCCACATTCTTCATCGCGCATTATCTAAATGTACCCCGCCGGTAACTTACACTCGCAGGCAGTCTCCCACGCACTGGAGGGGAGGTATTGTTTACTTTGTCACCCGGCCTCCCACCAACATCTCATAACGGTCTTTTGATTAATGGCCCTTTTATCTTTTCACCTTTCGGTCCATTGTCGTCTCCGCGACTCGAGATCGTCGCGGCCACAATGGCTGCGGGATAATGGATGGCGGGCGAGCCTGGAAAAAATATTTTAAAAGAAAAAAAGTGCGTTCTCACGGTGACGTATTTTCGCGTGATAAAGAATTTCGGCGATAAGAAAAAACTAGTTATCCATTTTATGCACGGAGTGTAGAATAGACCCATACATCAAGATATACTAGAAACTCGTTCCCCTCCCTGATCATGTGAATTATATATATTACCAACTCTATTATATTTACGATAAAGTTAAACTAGTTGTGCCCGCGCTGCTTCGCACGCGTAGATTTTTAGTACAGTGTTTGGATCGTCATAGAACTTTCGCGTATCTTCTAGAACATTCTACTTCCAATTTTCTAGAAATTTATCTAGAACTTTCGCGTACCTTCTAGAACATTCTACTTCCAACTTTCTAGAAATTTATCGAATGTACAGGAACCTTCTAGACACACCGACACATTCCGCCACTCACTTTTGAACCTTATAGAACTTTCAGAAATTTTCTAGAATCTTCTCTTTCCAGAACTTTCTAGAGCAGGTTTTCCCGAACCTTCTTCACCCACTCCCATCCACGCACAGCCACCCCCACCAAACTCGCATATTTTCGATGTGAAACCAAGGGCTATCCACCACCATAACCACCGGTGGGTGGTTGTGGCTGGTTGTGGAGAAAACTTGGCGGATAGGGAAACACGGGTTTCTTTATATATATATATTGATTAGGAACAATCACTCAAATGAAACTGTAAAATTGTTTGATTTGTCATTCGTATCAAATTGACTTGTCTACAATTATGTCTATCTGCGTCATCCTTTAATTATGGGAGACATTTAATTATTTTTTTCTGTATTTTGTCCTACCAAGCAATTATGTATCCCTGTTGGATGACCGAATAAAATAAAATAAATATATTATAGATGTCTCATACAGACGAAATTATATTTTTATGGGAAAGTAGGTGTGGAAGTCTTTAGGTGTTTAGAGGGCTTACGACCTATTGTACGGCTGGCTTAAGTGATCAATTTACACAATGTAACGTTCACCATTTCCACCCATGATAGAATACGACATCTATCAAATGTTTGGAAGTTGTATATAAGTTTAAATTTTACAACCCGTTTCGTATAAATGTTGTAATTATCCTTAGCGCGACCGACATCCAAAGCATTTTCATTCCTCTTAATTAAACACAGATGTCAAAAATGAGATATCTATTTTTGATTGGAAATTTTTCAAGTAATATTCTTTGTATGTTTTTTTTTTTTGTTTTCTTTCCTTGGTGGGAAGGAAACAGCGAGAAGAATCAACATTACCAAGAAAGCCGCGTTTAAACGAAATTTAAGGTTTTTTTTACTCACTTTTACCTTGTGCATCCTTCTCTTTCTTCCTTTTATTTCTTACTATAGCTAGACCGCATTTAAAATAATGTGCGCAAAAAATACTTGCGTTATTACGATGCAAAAAATGAACACAAAGTAAGTTTTTCTAGTAAGTAAGTAACCTTTTTTAAACTAAAAAATATATATTTATTGGGAATATTATATTGAGGCTTGTAATACGGGCTTGCCAGGCAACTTTCCCCCGCTTTCTTCTTACCGAATAAAGCTAGGGAATGGTCTTTTGATTGTGGTCAACCTATAGCGACCCGGCCCGGCTTCACCCGATACAGTTTTGTCCACTTTAAAGACAAAAATGGTTTGTGTAAGTTCCTTAAAATGTAATTATATGTTGCCCCTGAATTTTTTGTAGATAATTTAATTTTACACAATTCCTACTTACACGATTTTTTTGTATCTCTAACGGATTAGGCAGCGTTTTCCATGAGAGCGCTTTAGAGGAAATTTTTTTCCGACTTTATTCACTAATATCGTTAATGCTCAGCTCTTATATGTGCTAGGGTTATTATTATAAATACACAAAAATCTTCCTGAAAAAATGCAGACCATAACGGTAAAAACCGCATACAAATCTGTTCAGTGGTTCTCAAGATTAGCGCGATCATACAGACAGATAGACGCTGGCCAGGGACTTCCTTTTAAACAAATTTTTATGAATCAATTAGAAAAGACATACAGAAAAATCGACTTAATGAAAAAATATTTTAACTGCTACCGAGATTCGAACCAACGGACCTCCATTCTATCCGGGGATGGCGCGTTATCTAATTTCGCAACGGCAGTTTGGTAAGTTAACGAAAAATTTTCGAACGAATATGTGGTCTCTTTTCAATTGATTAACATTTTTATTCTATATTCAAAGCAACCCGCTTTTTACAATGCAATAGTTAAATTTTTTATTAATAATTCACAGAACTTTTTTCTGAAATTGCAACAGCGAAATAATAATGTGTTTTCTTTAACATAAAAATATAGATTTTCTTTTATACTATGTATTGATTAATTTACTAACTAATTAACCATCACGCTGTTTCTCCGCAGGGTTAGGCAAAGAGCCCTTTATTCCTGCTGCATCCTTTCCTCGTTCATACGTTCCACATGACTAATCCGTCTCACCGATCTTTTCTTTATTGTATCTACCACGCTACGGCCAGCATTACTTTCACCTTTGATTTGATCATTCCTCACTCTATCGACCACAGATTTTCCCACAATTGACCGGATTGCCATCGCGAATGTCATTATGTGTTGAAATTCTTGCTTTCTTGGACAGATCCTTAGTGGCCATAATTAATTTTTTTATTTTTAAGACGTTCTTTATTTATTTTCACTTTACTTGAACTTTTAATTATTAAATTATTCATAAAAATATAAAGCTGATTTTATGATGATTAATTATTAAATTAATTAATTGATAAGAAAGAAAACAAAATAGTTTTTCTTCTCATCTATGTAAACTGACTAAAAATAAACCCTAGCGTAGTCCCTTCAAATGTATTGAGGTTTTCAATTCGGAACACAAATACAATATTCAAAATTTTGATAACGTGTGGATGTCCTTTTTATGGATTGGTGAACGTTGCATCGTGTAGAGCGATCATTTAAGCCAGCTCACATAAGTTATAAGCTCTGGGATATCGTACAAAAGATTTCCATACATGTTTCACATATTAAGAGTTTTTTCTCATACAAATCTCTGTGAGACTTCTATAATTTATCTTAATTGAAAAAT